>WYDI02004246.1:0-16364 GCA_009867235.2 Psittacus erithacus | reverse complement strand
AGTTGGGCCAATTCAAATTATTGGGATTCTGGTTCTGTGAATTTTATTCACATTCTGCATTCAGAGCAAAAACAAACAAACAAAAAAATCATTCTTCACACAAAGGCATTTGTTGCTGGATGCTGGCTTTGCTTCACCCACTTTCTAGCTGTATGAAAGGAATTAATGAAGCACAGATCACAAGCTGATGGTTTGTAGTTGTTCAAGGGCTTTTTTCTTTTGCTAAGCTTGACTAAATAAAGGACCATTCAATCTCTATTAATTTCTTAATATTAAAGCTGCACTTAAAAGTATTTTCTCGTTAATCTGTGACAAACCATAAAATGTAATATTTTCACCATGACTATGCTGAAAATGGCCATGAAACTAGTCAGCTTTGTCTCAGGCATATACAGTATTGTAATAATGGATGTTATCCTCCTAAAATACTTCTGTTTTCTATTTAATTTACATGCATGAATTATTATACCAGTTTTGGTTATCAGTAAATTACTAGGTTTTTGTGGGAGTGATGTACACTGGAGCAGGGCCCTCTGCATCCTGTGACCTAAAAGTCATTCTGCCAGAGATGCTTAACTGTTTTCTAACTACCTCATTTTTAAGTGCAAATGACCTTTATAGCAGGTGCTGAAATGACAGGGCTGAAGAATAGAGCCCTATTAATCTTTTGAGGTGACTTTAGCATAGGCAAGAGATAGCAAAGGTACAGTAAGCTCACATATCACTGTGATGGCAGAACATGCAAATGTATTGCTGGCAGATTGTGCAGATGGTAAGTATTAGCTGGGCAAGAGGTTCAGCTGCAGGTTTAGCCAAAACTGATACTTTGTGTGAAGTCAAAATGCATAAAGCTTTCTCCAGACTAGCAGCAGACAGACCTAACTGGGGGTGAAAGGTTTTGAGTACTTTTTCCAGTGTACTGATACATTTGATCCCTAAGTCTTTTCTCCTTCTGAGCTGAAGAAATGCTCTTAATTGAGTGGCTTCAGGATAGAAAATTGTATCCATCCACAGATGCCACATCAGTTTGAGCATTTGCCAGGTGAAGATTTGCATCACCCTTCGACATCTTTCTGGCTCAGATATTGCCAACATGGCAGAAACACTGCTATTCTGAAGGGGCCGTGCTATCTGGTATAGCCAGTTTACCTGTCCTCTGTCTCTTGGGAAGAAAATGCAGGGTGTAGGCATCATCATGCCTAGGTTTTGAAATAATCAGTGGCAAACTGAAACAGTTAAAAGAAATTGTTATTTATCATGAAGATCTCTGATCCCTGGAAAACACAGATGTCTGCAAAAAAGTTCACAGTGCTGGGTACATTTTTCTCTCATCCAGTCTCTTTCCACTACTTAAATGTGTTGCACTGAAAAGGTACTGAAGTCTAGTGCTTAACGCTATTTTTTTTTTCTACCCCTTGAGCTGGCTTACTAGGCTTTATGGGCTATAGGAAGGTGCCTGTTTCCTAGCTGAACAATGGAGGCTTAGAAGGATGAAGATCAACATTGACAGGCAAATGTTTGTGCTTGATATCTGACATAAAGGAATTATCCAAAAAGGGTTGATAATATAAATGCCGAGCTAAAACATAACTAAAAAGGTTTCTAGCCATGTAGGCTTATAAAGGACATGTTGACTGAAGTGGAAATTTAAGAAACGTTTTTCTTCCTCTCTCTAGTTCCTGCTTGTTCATGACCCAAGAAGTAACAAAGCCATTTGGTGACAGCACTTTTAGTTTAAAATCTCTAGTCAATGAAGTTGTACGTATTTAGAGCAACTGAAGGGCTCACCCAAGGGAACTGGACTCTATCTGCTGCCACCGACTTGCACCCAGGCAGGTTTAGCTACTGCCAGTATTACACAGCACCTGGGTGCCTTGGAAGCACTGTCTTCCAGGAATGCCTTATTGCTGGCAATTTATACGTAGATATTGAGTTATTTGAATACAGATATTTATTTAGATCAGCTTCTACACAACACTGAGAAGATGATGTAGCCTTTGTACCTACATTCCCTCCCCCATTAAAAAAAATACAATACCATTGCGATCTTATTTACCTCGTGCATTTGCACTCCTCAAAAGGAATTTTGATATATAAAGAACACTGCTTCCAGCTATTTTCCTGTTGAGTACCATCATTGCTGTATACTTTCAGAGGTTAAGAAACCAGCTTTTATTCCTTAAAGGGCAACAGCTTTTAGTTTCATCTGTGTGTACATGTAGGTGGATATGCAAAGAAGAACTCTGAATGAGGGAAGCTTGGACCACTTGATAATGTTGATAATGCTGTAAGAGAAGCTCTTGTATTTAGCCTTGTTGTGCTTCCTCTTTCCATATTCATTTGCTTGTTTAAATATTTTATTCTACTTCTAGTTGAAACAGCAGGATAGGAAGTACCTTGAGGGAGAAGAAAAGGTATTACTTTGGTTTATGGTTCATTGTTCTGCAGGGGGAACTTTACGAAGCAATACACAACCAACGAACTGAAAGCCTATGTTAGATTACTTTGTTGCTTGTTTCCATCCAAAACAGGAGGCTGAAAATGATTCATCAAGCGAAAAACAGAGGAAAACTTAAGTGTGACGTCTCAAGTACTCTCAGAAATAGATTTGGCATTCTCTGCTGAAGAAGATGTTCTTGGACAAGACTAATAAATTTGCCTTATGCATTTTTGACAGTCTTTGGCTCTCTGACAAGTATATATGGAATTCTTAACCCAAAAAATGTCATCTCTACTAATATCTTATCTGCTCTTTAAAGACTAAAGGAAGAGAAGTGGTGCAAGTCTAGGCCAAATCAAATCTCCTTGAGGCACACACTGGACTTCCCCATCCTCCTGCATTACCCACCAAGTGCACCCAGGTCCTTGAGCAAATGTGATCCCATGAGTGGGTTTGCCTTTACCTGAAGCGGGAATAACTCAGACTGTCTTCCCCAGCAGACTCTGTATGTGCATCACAGGAACTTTATACCCTTCTACAGCAGATAAAAGTTCTCATTGGGCTGGGCCGGCCCAGTTGGCAAATCCCCTTCTGTTGACCAGCCAGGTGGCTTTCAGTAAATGCGCTTCCCACAGTTCACACACATAAACAGGATTATGCCATCCCAGATGAAGAATCCAGCACTTGCTCTTGTTAGATTTCAGACGGTTGATGATTGTCCAGATCTCTCTGGAAGGTCTTTCTACCCTCAAAGTACACAGCTCTTCTTAGTTTAGTAGCATCAGCGAACTTACTTAATGTACATTCAATTCCTGTGTCCAGATGATTTATAAAAACATTAAAGAACACTGTTCCCAAAATTGAGCCCTGGAGAACTCCACTGGTGACTGACCACCAGTCTGGTGTAAATCCACTTACTATAATTCTTTGAGCCCAACTCACCCAATAATTGCTCACCCAGTATATTATGGACTTGTCTACCTGTATGCTGGACATTTTCTCCAGAAGGATACTTTGAGAGACAGTATCAAAATCTTTGCTCAAATAAAGCAAAAAAAAAAAAATAAACCAAGCAAACAAAAAAACAAAACACAGACATCTACTGGCCTCCCTTGGTCAACTAGGTGGGTGACCTTGCCATGAAAGAAAATTCAGTTAAGCAGGATTTTCCCCTTGAACTCATGCTGGCTATGATCAATGAAGTTCATTTATTTTGTATAAAGGGAGCCCAGTGTTTCATTGAATAGGTTCTGCTTGAGGATTTTGGGCCTAGTGCGTTGACTTAAGCACTATGTTTAGCAGGACAGAGGCAAGGCCCACATAAAATTTACCTTCAGGAGCACAGGAAAAGGTGCTTATCACAGATTTCTATTTTTGAAGTCTCTTTGCTTTCTTCCCTATTCAGATGATTAGGCACTTGCTAAACAGCTTGGAAGAAATACTTAATCCTGATTTGCTGGTCAGTGCAGGGGTTTAATATCTGGCATAGATGTTCAGCCCTTCTGTGGTATTTCTGAAACTGGAGGCTAAGCATTTTTTTATTAGTTACTTTTTTTTAGTTAGTTACTGTTGTGCACTAATCAAGAAACAAACTTTGTCCTATTAATAAAGCACTTACATGGGGCCATTATTCTGTTTCTTTATGATGTTTATTAGTCTTTGTGCAAGTCTTTGCTGATTGAATTTTACATTTCTCTCACGAGTATATACATCTCTCTCTTTTTCCCATCTTCTATAAAGTCTTTCATCACAACATAAAATTCTTCCAAGCAATGGTTGTCATAATACGAGTTAACAAATCTGTGATCTGTAGGCACACCCTAGAGTATCATAACCTCTACTGAGGTTTTGTGGCTCACAATGGCCTGAGGCCGGATGTTTCATTATGGCCAAACCTGAAAGTTATGGCTTACTTTAAGACCTTTGCTACTGAAGACAGTGACTGATGTTTGAAAATTAGTCTTTCTTGCGGTATTTTCTGCCAAACAAGTTAGCTGTTTGGACTTGTACATACATTGAAGATAAAATGATTGCCATTACTTTTCGAAGATATTCCATGAAGGCACATTAATGACTCTATTTCTGTGGCCTGGTTTTAGGGACTTACTCTGTATGCATATGTACTGAAATTAAATAGACTAAGATAAAAGAGATTTCTTTTATTTATTTTTTTTTTTCAGTGCCTTGGTTGAAGTAGGCAAGAAGTTTTAAGCTTCTCTGGCAGTCATCAATCAACAACTTAGTAAAATTGACTTAAGGGTAGAGAAGCTAGAAGAATATTGTTACTGTGCCATGTTATAACGACAAAAGGGGTTTTTTACAGGGGAGTCTTAGACAAATCACCTGTTTTATTTTGCATTCAATAATGTATTGGTCCTTAGCTTCAGTCTCATGTTGGGCATTAATTTGCCCTCTTCATTCATTCTTGCCTCCCATTCATTTGGGATAGAAGAAGAAAACAAAACAACTGACCAACCCACAAACAAGCAAACAAAAAACAGAACACTCCCCTATCCCCCTGAAACTATCTTTTTATCAAGGCCACTTAATAAACCTGGTAGGTTGTTATTTCAACAGTATAAGGACTATCTGGTCTTTCTACAAATGTAGGATCAGGCCTGAGACTTGCCTGAGTATTTGTACTTTAAAGTTTAGACAATATAAGTTTTTCCCTCTGAGCCAAACAGTTCTAATTTTTTCTAATGAGAAAACATATACCTCTTTTTCACTTTCAAATAAAGCATTCCTCTACCTCTGCTTTCCCCTGTGTTCTGTTACTGAAGACTTGCTCTGTTTCATACTTGCAGAGTATCTGCGTAAATGGAGATTTTTAGGGATGTGAACTTTAAGCACAATATCACCGTTCATTTGTAAGTAGCAAAGATAATGTAATAACCAGAAATATTAGATTTTCTTATATATAAGCTCCAAAAAAAATGGAGCATGTCCATGAAGTCTTTGATGTTTTTACTACAAAGCCAGTTCTTGGTATAACAAAATAAATGTAAGTTAGTAATGCTTTCAACCCAGGCACTCTTCATCCTGTTGAGTGAGAGAGGCTTTAGCAGAAAAAAAGAGCTGATATGTTCATTACTCAGTTGAGTCATTTAATGCATGTTCTAAAAGTTGTCAGTATTGATTTACTTGCACTAAAAGACCCATACAAAAATGATCAGGTACAAGTATTAGATGGATGGAAAAAAAAAAAACAACAAACAAAGCGAGAGCTGTCTGGGAAAGATCTGGAATATCAGTCAAGTACAATATCTATATTAGATGGTAGATGAAAGGATGACTCAGACAGGTTTTTTGTTTAAATCACTTTTTCTTTATGTATAACAACTAGAGTTATAAAAGCTTCTGTCCTAAATAGAGTCACCATTTTGAATTTAACTGAATTGAGGAGAAGCTAATGCAGTCATAGGTTTTAGGCAACTTCTGACAGCAGATGCAAAATACGCAGTTTTGTGGAAGTCCTGTCATACAAAAACATACTTTCCCCATCCCCAGATTCTCCCTTTCCCTCTTCTTTGCACTTTTTTTCTGCAAAATGCTAGAGTTACAAAGCTTTACCCATGCTCTTTCTATGCGCTTTGGGATGAGCCCATTTCACTCTATTACCGGTCACTTTTCAAGATATATTATCTTATCAGCATTAACTTGGAGAAGATCAAAGTTGCAGAAGGTAACTTTCACAGAAAGATGGGCAAAAGCTGCTTTCTTCTTTTTTGACTACCATTTTCCCTTTGACTACAATGAACTACTTTCTCTTAGACTACTCTGAAAAGGTGCTGCAGTCTGAGCTCGTACAGTGGGATACTGGCAGCATCTTGTTCACCAGCCTCAGTCCAAGACCCATGTGCACACTGACTCAGGAGGAATCATAATTAAAGTTATCTCAGTGGTACAGTAAAAGTTAAAATATCCACTGCTCTGCATATTTAACTTCAGTCTGTCACTTTACAGATGAAAAAGGTGGTTCTGCTGTTGGGTCTTCTGACAAGTCTCGGATGGAGACAAACCTCTTGGTAACTAATAAATGTCAAATTGTGCACATGCAGTTATGCCTCTACCATTGCAAACAAAGTAATGCTGGTTTTAATTTTTCTTATGTGTTTCCATAAATAGCAGTGAATTTTATGTTTTTACAGGTGGACAGATTCTTTTTTGATGTGCTGTATGTTCTGGTCCATGTAAGCATGTGTGAAAATTGGTGAGCTTGGTTTTTCAGATGAGTTACACTGGTTTTCCTTCTATAGAATTACAACTTAGTGAATCTTTTATTTCCATTAGAGAAACTGAAAATAGGTCATCTGAATTCTCCATTACTATACTATACGTGCCCTGTGGATATTGGAAAAATTGAGACATGTCAGTTAAACACAGCAGACAACATAATATGCACATCAATAAGTGACTGGAAACAGTGTCCAAAATGTTATTTATTGCAAGTTTTCATCAAATATGCATTATTCCAATGATCGACACATTGCAAAGACAGACACTTTTGAGAAAAATTATACGGAAGAAGACTAAAAAAGATTGCAGTCTAATTGATGGGGAAATATGGTTTAATTTAGAAATCACATAATTGTTACAAAAAGAGCCATATAAATCAAATGTGTCAGTGTTGACAAGATTTTTATTAGGCATTCCAGTCCTCCATAGTCTCCCAAATATCACCTAATGAGTACACATAATAAAGTCAATTTCCAAGCTGTTGCAGTAAGAATAATGATGTAACTTTTCCTTTGTCTTTCATTATTGGAAAAGTTTTGCCCTATTTATTTGAATGACATTGGTATGAATAAGGAAAAGCGCATAAATGGAACGAAGCCATCCACTATGCCTATAAACTTACAGAAAGTATATTGCACTTCTCATAGTTAAGTTCTTACAACGTTGACATAATTCATCCAGATTCTTTTTCTTCCTAGTTCAGTCAATCAACTGAGTGGAATAGGCCCTGATTTTATTATTATTATTTTAATTATTAGTATTATTTCTGGTGCTGTCATAAGCAGGTAACAAACAGCTTTTATGGAAAATGGCCACAGGTAATAGAGAAGAAAAAAAAAAAAGTAAATCTCATTGTCCCTTCCTAGCCCCACCTCCTCATCTCTCACGGATATGTACACACACGTATTTACTCATTAGCCTTTGATTTTATTATTCTCCTGTGTTTTTCAGCAACTTCTGTGTCACTTAGTAATTGTGCATGTGGCTAGCTTTCGTGTTCAATTTTTCATAAATCAAGCTGCAGTTCTTTTAAGTTCTTCACAAATCTATGAGGTTTAAGAAGGCTGTATTTTAAGATTGAATATCTCTTGTGGGCCACTTAAGTACCAGCATCAATAAGTTTTGAAGGAGAAGACAGTAGCTTGACAAAGATTCAGGTACTGCCTAAAGACTGAGTTAACTGAAGAGAAAGGAAGCTGGGGGACTCGCTATTATCAGCAGCAGCATCTAATAGCAAGGTGACAATTTCACAGAGCAACTCGATAATAAAATGTAGTGTGTTTTCCTTTTTTTTTTTTTTTAGCTAAAAATTGCTTTCTAAAGACCTAGAAACTACCTTGTAGACAGTATTTTCCAATAACTCTCACAAAGTAGCATTACTGGGGGGAAGATGGAGAAGTAAGAAGAGAAACTTGTGGCAAACAGAGCCTGCATCAGTGTGAAAAGACACTCTTCTTGGAGTTTAACTTTTAAATAGAGGACTTGTGTGCCAGTTCCTTAAATTAAAAATTGATCCAAAGGAAATGACTTCTCAGAGAACAAGCTGGCCACTTTGGACAGACTGGACACAAGCCATCCATGCAGCTGCCTGTGGCTTCATCCAGTTGCTGGTCTGCATGCTGTTAGGCAAGTGCTGCATCTTTTGCAAATAAGTGAGAGTATGGGCATTTCCACAGCTGACTCAAACAGAGGAGGACATGGAAGAAGTTGCAGCAAAACACTTGGGTTTGCTTTGTTTAATTATGGTGGATGGGAGAACTTTAAATGTCAAGTAAACATGTTTAAGATGTGTATGAAGAAAAGCAAGAGGAGATTTTCCCAGAAAGGTGGATAATCCTCCTTAGTAGCCCAGTAGAATGGAAACATATTTGCATGAGGCTGGCTGATTTTGTTGAATGAACATCCAGTTCTCTAAGTAAACTCTAAACCACATAAGCAAGCTGCAGAAATCTGTGCAGGAGCAGCAGAAAAAGGTAGAGTTCATTTTTCTTCTACTCTTACCTTTCCTGAAACCATTCAGAACTGGGAAAACAAAACCCCAGTAATACTTCTGCTGCTGGTCAGAAAAATAAAGTTTATTGTCATGAACAGAGAAGGAAGAGGGGCTTTACAAGCCTAGAGTGAAGACAATACTGTGCAGCTGTTTCTGGCATAGATTATAAACAGAGCTGCTCATCATAGATCAATCTAATACTGGTTGAAATTGGTGTGAAATTTTTCCTTTCTTTCCCTTTGGTCTGGAGAGAAAAAGTACTGTAAGATCTAGACCAGGAAGATATAATTTATACTGCCATACATGCAAGAAGAGGAGAAACTACATAAATGGCATGAGTATTTGAGTTACCCGCTCTTTCAAGGGAAACAGTTTGAATGGATGACATAAATCCATAATGCACAATTTTGGAATTATTTTGAAAGATCCATTGCAACTTGATTAAAACATATTGAAAATATATGTGGTCTCCTAAAGGAAAAAAAAAAGTAAATGTGGATGTGTCTGTTTATAATGTAAACTGGTTCCAGATGGGGCCAAGACCCATTTTTCAATTTCTTTTATTACTGTTTAGGTTTAATACTATGGTTTCCTTGGAAATATGCAGTCATTGATCACTAAAACATGAGAAAGTGTTATCTGTTCTTGTTGCAGTAATGCCAAATAGAGGTGACTTGCATAATAGTATTTAAATATAGGTTCTTTAAGAGTGTCTCCCACAGTAACTGAATTTTCAGCTGTTTATGTTATACTTAGTCCAGGTAGAAAGTTGAACATGCAGGCCAGTCTTTTTTGGTTTAAATGATACCACGAACACCCACGGTCTATTTAGAGAATATAGATACTGATTTGTTTTTCCTAAGCCTGTTCTTTTACTTTCTTATTTTTCAAATTGTATCCGTATGTGAAGAATGCAAATACTGAAGGACTTCTTTTTCTTTCTTTTTTTTTTTTTGACAGTAAACTACTTGCAAGCTCTTCTTGTAAAGCCCACAAATTAAGCAAACATGCAAGCTATCCCAGATTTCTAGATATGTGAGCACAGAAGAGTTAACAACATGGTAAAAGTATAGTAACCAAATGTTAGATCCATAAATATGATCACAACATTGCAATGTTGTTATAAGTGTATTTTTATAATGAGAACTCTGCATCAGTGTATGGTATCTACATGTTTCTTTAAAATGCCTCATTTCTGCCTCCAAAGCAGAGAAATCAGAAAACAGTTCTTTGTAATAATCTGGAGTTAGAGTATGATCTTTTTATTCATGTAAGCTTTTCATGTTAAAGTGGAATTAAAGCATGGTCTGTGTCGAGAAGTTTACTTAATGTAAAGGCATTGTAACAAATGCGATTCCATACGTATATGACTAATGAGTTAGCTTTTGTCTGTAATCTACAAATAGGGTTTGATGCAAGAGTTTGTTCTGTTTAAACACATTTCCCCCTATCTCTGCACAGTAATCCCAAATGTCTGATACCAGCCTCCTCTCCAACCTTCCTGGTGTGGTTGTTTAAAAATAGAGAGTCACTGTAACAGCCAGTATTTCCCATTGCTGGAGGTCCTTCTGTTGACCCCAGTAAGCATGGGGTTAGCCATATTTCTCCCTGGGCAGGGCACAGAGCAGGAGGCTGGGTGGGAAATGTCTTCAGGGCAGTCTTAGCATGCACAGAGGACAGGAGCTTGCAGGGCTGCTGAACAACATGTTTCCAGCCGGGCACCTGGATTTGGAAGAAGGGGATTGAGTGGGTGGGGTTGAGAAGCAGCTGCAAGGTAGCAAAGTGGAATGGAGCCAAGAGCGTGCCTTTTACATCTACAAGAGCTGCTAGATCTGAGGGCAAAGTCAGACTGAGGTTTTCTTCAGCGTCAGAAAAAGGAGGGGAAGAAATAGTGTGTACTTTTCCCAAGCTAACATGTTTAGATTAGCTATCTGGCCATAAAATCCTGCACAAACAAGACCTCCATAGTTTCTACTATAAGCTGAATGCAAAATTATATAACCTTCCCTTCTAGGTTCGTCTTGCCTAGATTATGTCCCAGGGGAAAAAACTGCCATCATGTTATTTTGACTGTGACTTTTACTGGCAGATATAGCTTATATACATCAACTGTGTTTCTATAAAAAATAATAGAAAAATAAAGACGGGGGGTTTTGTTGGTTTTTTCACCTTGAAGGAAGGACACTGTCTCACTACCCCTAAAAGAAGTGCCTCAGATGAGTTCCATGTCATTTTGTGCTTTCAATTAAGTCAGTACATTTATCCTCCTGCCTTACTATGCTGTTTTCTGTTGCACTCTCTACTATTTTTCCTACCTATAGCTGCCAGCCAAATCTGCCTGAATTTCTTTTTAACTGAATGAGCAATGGAATGTCTTCATTGTCCCTTGCTGGCCAGGAGTGTCTGTCTTCTTTTGGGGGAAACAATAGATATGTACTGTTGCCTAGTTTAAGGGCAAAATAAACACGCATACACAAGCATTATAGCTGTAGACAGAAAAGATTTTAAAATTGTATGTATACCCTGGCACCTCCTCAGTACAATGGAAGATGATCTCGGTGTGGCATTGTCCTGGGTTCAGCAGTAGCAGTCATTTTTCTCCTTCTTAGTAGCTGGTGCAGTGCTGTTTTCGACTTTCAGCCCGGGAACAGCACTGATAACACCGATGTTTTTAGCTACTGCTTAGAATGTTAAGACTGACCAAGGACTTTCTGAGTCTCGTGCTCTGCCCTGGGAGGAGGGGAAGTTAGAAGGAAGCAGAGACAGGACACCTGACCCAAACTAACCAAAGAAGTATTCCATACCACAGCACGTCATGCCCAGTATATAAACTGGGGGCAGTCACCCAGAAGGGCTAAATCATTGCTCAGTCAGTGGGTGGTGAGCGATTGTATTCTCTTCCCTTGTTATTTCCCTTATCATTATTATTATTGGTGGTTTGTGCTATACCTTAGTTACTGGGCTGTTCTTATCTCAGTCCATGGGAGTTACATTCTTTCAATTCTCCTTCCCATCCCTCTGCGAGTGGGGAGGGGGGAGGACAGGTGAGGGGGGAACGAGTAGCCTATGTGGTCTTCTAATTTATGACTGAGCTTAAACCATGATAGGCTTTTTCTGAAACTTCATCTACTCAATCTTTACTTTCTCAAACCATTAAATTTTTGCTATTCTTTCCTGTGGGAAAGAACTCCTGTCTTAATGGATTTTTCTCCTTTTCCTAATTAAATGTAACATTTTTGACTGCATCTCAACACTATTAATTTATGTCCTCTTCCCATCTTCATTGTTTCAATTTGCTTCTTATTATCACAGTCCTGGAAAGGCTAAGGTTAAGGAGCTATGAGCTCATTGCGGCATCTTAGTTAATTTGAATAGTGCCCAATTTTCAAATTTTACCTTCTAAGTACTGGTGGGTGCTTTTAGAAGCAGAAGCTCTGACCCTCTGGAGTAACTGGAACGAGATGGGCCAGGTCTGGGAAGGCTAAAACCTTTGAAAAAGTCATGCTGTAAGCTTCAATGAAATGCCTTAAATCCAAATCCACATTAGCAAATTTGGGTCAGAACTACTCTAATCATAGTTTATTCATGTTGAGAAATAGATATTAAAATCCTCTGCATTATCCTGGCTGCTTTCTACAAAGGCCTTGAATTCAAAATGCTATTATAGGAGTGTGTAACAATTCTGTACTTAATTAACAGATTAAGTCTTTTCCTGATATCAGTGAATTATAGAAATACAATCAAAAGCAAACCTACCCTGCTGAAAAGAGAAAGTCTTGCTACCATTACTCATGTTCTGGTTTGGTGTTTCCACAGCCACTGGTTTTCTCTGGAAGACAGTGAGCATTTCCTATATTTGTGACTTTGAGCTGCATCCTAACGTAGTGAAAACTGTCAGAAAGTCCACTGATTCCAGCTGAGTTGCAGCCCTGATTTGTAGGATATTGACCCTTCCAACTAAGAAATTTGGCCTCAAGTGTATGAGTTGAAAAATAGTATTAATAATGCTGTAAAATCAAGACCTGAAATAAAACTCCATCTTCCCAATATCTTACAAAGAACAGCATAATTCCAATTAAATGTCTCTGAAGAACTAAGAAAAACTCTTTAAGGTTGCAAATGTCTTTTAATTGCGCTTTCTGTTCCTCTGAGAGAACTCCAGCTGAACAAGAGCCTTGTGAGAAGGCTCAAGCAACTGATCACTTTAACCACATTATAACCAAATTGAGCATCTGAAGATTTCATTTCGTTGCAGTGCTCTTCCCACAAATGCTTGTGTTTTAAGATGTCAAAGCTGTGCCAGACTATAAAGGGAGAGAGTTCTGAGATAAAACAAGCATTTTGGGAAAGCAAAAAAAAAAGTCATTTATGTCTCAGACTGGGACCATTTGCTGTGCTCCTGCTGCTATGGGAAACATTCTTCGCACTAGGTCTTCTCAGAAGATTATCCACAGGGAGATGAAAGTGGTTCCCACGGTGCCAGAAAGTCAAAGCATCCATCAAACATCAAAACAACCCTCTCTGAGTCCTGTTGGGATGCTTTTCTTGGGGATCCCGTGATGGTGAGTGTGAAGTTGCAGGGGATGAAAAGGAGATTTAGAAGTGAAATTTTTTAATAGAAACTACGCTTTCTTGGAAGCATACCTGTAGGATGCAATGTGGCGCTTGCACTAATGCTTGCCTTTTTAATCACAAAGTCTGCTGCTTGCAGCCAGGAATCTTCAAATATAAACACTAGAGGCAAGCTGCTAAAGCAGTATTACGTGAATAGCCTACTGACAGGGTGGCTGCTGCTGGAAAGGATGCTCAGAGAGGTCTTGAATATGTGGCATCGTCTTTCTGTGCCCATTCTGCTTTGTGACAGCCAGCTAACCTGAGTATTACAAATCTACTTGTGGATGGATTGCCTCAGACATAGATTGGTTTAAGATTTCATGTTCTGAAAATCATTGTCAGCTTGTTTCAGCTGGCAAGGTAAATTCCAGAACCTCAGGAGACATTTGACCTACCTCACCAGTTTTCTACTTGTTCTTATAAAGAGTCTTTTTGTAGGGTCATATTTACTATTGAGATACCCACAACTGCATTGAAATTCTTACAGTCATGAAAAGGAATGATTGAAATATTGGAAGCATTCATACAAATGAATGATGGAAAAGATTTAAATCTGTTTTCTTGGTTACCCTTCTGTGAGCTCACAAGAGCTGAAATATCTTACTTGTTGGCCATACTCAAAGGTCATGAAAAAAAAAAAAAGGTCCTACTCTGTATAAATGAAATGTAATATATAGAAAGGGCTAATAATGCCTAAGGGCTTGCTGCTCAGCATGGAGTTCAGCTATCTGAGAAGGTTCACAACGGTAATCTTTAGAAACAAGCTCCATATCCTGTACTGCTGTGCAGTTGCTTGAATATCTCTTATTCTCCTGGAACACTGATGCTTGCTGCAAGCATGCTCTGATAGAAGCATTTAATCTTTATTTACTCCATAACAGACCTCACTACTTTGATTTGCACGTATGGATCATTGTGGATGACCATTACTCTGCTTCCCATAAAGATTCCTTAAGCCATGGCTTCAGCTGTAGCTGGAGCCAGCTGATTTAACACCAGCATGAAGCTTACTAAATCCCATTCATTGAGGAGTGGGCCCCACCTGCATTCTGCCAGAGTAGGCTTTGTTATGACTGCAGCACCTGATGAAAGGGAACATCTGCAATTCTTCCATACTTCCAAATTATACTTCCACGTTGGAAAAAAAAAATCAAAACACAAAACAAAACACAACAAACAAAAAACATATGTCCAAGAGCACGTTTTTATTCATAGAGGCACCACAGAAGAGTTATCAGCTGTACATTAAGGGAAAACAATGATTTCTGCAAACAGTGCAGTGATAGCAGTTACCTCTGTGTGGTTAAAGAGAGGATTATCAGTGGTGGAATACATCAGTGATCTGTCTTAAATATGTCTGTGAACATGAGGTTCCTTTTTTTTTTTATTACAGTCTCCATAAACAGAAATGGGATTACCCAAAAGGGACTTGATGCTGTAATGATTCTCAAAAAAAGAAAAAAAGAGAGAACTAAACAACCAAACTTTCTCACCTTGCAGCTTCCTTGGAATGGTTGGTTTGCCGAACACTTTTACAATCCATTTGTTCCACTACAATTTTCTTTGCAGCACTGCACATTTCAACCCTCCTCTATATTTAAGAACTTAGTACACTTACTATACTATATGCTGTCACTTTGAAGCAATGCTGTGTTGATCCTGGCAATCTTGCATGATCCCTGAGTGAGCTGAACAGACTTTTTAATATGACTGTGAATATCAATAGTGTCAATATTCATGCAGATGCTGGCTTGGTCTCAGGCAGTGCAGAGAGGTCCCTACTACCTGCTTTGTGGAATGATGTTTGCTTATTGATGCTGACTTTTGTCTGCGAGACTCAGCTGTTTCTTGATGCCAGCTGTAAAGCTGATGCTTACACTGTTCTTCTGTTTAAAGACATGATCATTAACAATACTTAAGATTCATAGTGCTTTATTGTAAATGTTGATAGGTCTAGAGGTAATTTTCACTTCCTATTAATGTCAGGCATAAACCTGATGAGTTCATTAGCTGGGTTTATGCAGTTTGCAGCTGATGACAAGAAAAATATTAAAGCTTTAGCTAACACTTTTTCTTTTCTTTTTTTTTTTTTTCATGGGTACAGAACAGGCTGAGCTTTTGATTTGCTTATTTGAACTTCCAAGTCACTGCGTATATATAAAACTTGTTTGTGTGGGGGTTATGTGCTCTTCATGAATATTAACATTATTCTCTGTATATTTGGATTGACTTTGTGAAAGGCAAACAAGACCTTGTTCTGAGTTTTTGTAGTTGATGTCAGATGCTTGTTAGAAAAATTGTAAGGAGTTTTAGGTCCCAATTCTGGTGTGTCAAGGTATTCAAAACTGCCAAAAGCCAAGTTCTGCACAGGGCACAGAAGGATCCCCCTCAATACAGACTATACAGAGTGGTTATGGAGCGGTTTTGTACTTTGAGAGCCCTGGCCTGCAGAGTGCGCTGGCAGCCCTGGTGGCTAATGGCATCTTGGGCAGCCCCAGGAAACATGCAACCTGCAGGTCCAGCAAAGGTGTCACTCTCTTTTACTTGGCAGTACCCAGTTTTGGGCCCCTGGATTTGTTTACTTTTAATGAGAAAACCACAAGAGAGTCTATTTCCAATCATCTACTAGCAGAAGGGACATTGTAGAGAGACCAAGCCATACTGCCCTCAGAGGGGCGGAGCAAAGGGACAAGAAGCAATACTCAAAAGCTTCACTATTGGAAACTAACTGGATAAAATGGCATGGGGGAAAAATCCTGCTGAAGCTGGTTGAGTATTAGATCAAGTGTCCAGAGAAGTCATGTGATCTCTATCCTTGGAGATCTCCATAACAGCTGCCAGAAGCCATGGGGAACCTGATATAGCTTTGAAATTATCCCTACTTTGAGCAGAGGGTTGGACTAAGGACTTCGAGGTGTCCCTTCCAACATCAGTGTTTCTATGATTTTGTGAGTGTCCAATTTTTAAGTAAGTTCTTGGCATTTTTAAGTCTCCCTGTCCCGGGTTCAGCAGTAGCAGCCATTTTTCTCCTTCCCAGTAGCTGGTGCAGTGCTGTGTTTTTGACTTTCAGCCCGGGAA
>WYDI02004243.1:0-13377 GCA_009867235.2 Psittacus erithacus | reverse complement strand
GCTTGGAGCAAGCTGCTCTAGTGGAAGGTGTCCCTGCCCGTGGCAGGGGCTGGAACTGGAGGAGCTTTAAGGTCCCTCCCAACACACACCAGGCTGGGATTCTATGAGAAGGCAGTATCTTAGTGTGCTGCTGCTAGGCAGACGAGGTACTATGTAGATGGTGAGGTGAAGCTTGCAAGCAAGACTCATGGTGAAAATGGGCAGAAGCAAATGTAGTTGTAGAATTAGTGCTCTGGTATGTTGTGCTGCTCAACAAGGCAGCTGAGACCTCCAGAAACACCCGACAGCAAGTTTCTCTTGTGGCCATGTGGAGGTTGGGTATTGATGTTTCCATCATCCTCCCTTGCTGAGCTTGTAAGTATTTTGCTGTAGGTGGTGAGTAGTAGGCAGCTGGGTCTGAGCCAGCTCAGGTTGTGAAGCAGCTGGCTCCAAATGCAGGCTCTTGCACTGTGGAGCCTGACAGAGGACTGTTCTTGTCATCATAGTGATTTGGGGGTGCACTAATGCCTCTTGGTGCTGTGGAAGGGGGTGCTGCTTTTCTGCTCTAGCAGGAAGCTCTGGGAGAGAAGTGGTACAGAAGATGGAAGCTCTCCCAAAGAACATGGGCTGCCAAAGTTCAGGAGCTGAAGTAGCTCAGCATTTTGCTTGCAGCCACTCCTTTTTGCACTCGGATAAAACCTTGTCTATGCAGAGACTTTGTTGTTCACTGTTAAGTCTTCTTTGAGCATGTTGAACCTGTGGGAAGATAGCAATCTGCCTGCGTGCAGCTTGGTTATTAATAATCAAGTCTTTCAGATGGCAATTTGCATTTCAGCAGCACCTTTAATTCATGGCTCTCCAAATGCTTTACAGACATAGATTAACATAGTGCCACAACAGCCCTGTGAGTTAGGTGGATATGGTCATCCCCACCGCTCTGGGGACGATGAGGGCACTGAGGATAAGGGGCTTGCAGCAGTTGTGCTGGAATTTGACACAGCACTTGGTCATTTAAGTCCCATTAGGCCACCAGCTTCAGATCATGCTATTCTAGTGCACTGGTTTGATTGAATGTGGGGCTGCACTGATTGACAAGCCAGTGGCTGGCTTACACAGACTACAAAGGCCGTTAATCTAAGGCAGCAGTTTATTGGTGAAGTAGATGGTGCCTTCGTGGTTCTTGCTGCTGGAATAATCTGAGTGTTGAAGGCATATAAAAAAATAGATATCAACCACTGAGCATGGCAGGCTGTAACTGGAGAAAGCCTTTAGAGCCCAGGTGAGGAAGCTATGTGAGATGCTACTATACACGTATTGATCAGAAATGACATAATTTATATATAAGTCCGCTCTTGCTCTTCCCTAAAGATAAAAAAACCCCTAAAAACATAATAAAAGAACCTAGAAAGTCATCACTGGTTGTGTCAGCTTCAAGCTCTGCGCTCTTGGCTTCATAGCACCTGCGAAAGGAACAAAACACAGTGCATCAGCAGCCTGTTTGGGCTGACAAAAGAAGTTAAGCAGTTTGTTCTCTCAAACTCAATCCCAGGTTTAAAATGACAGAAAATGATGTGAATGACTTGTGTGGAATGAGTCTGAGGGTACAGGTGGGACTGTGCTTCAGCATCTCCTGTGGGGGCGGAGTGGGTCAGCTTGGACTAGAGGGCGAGACCTTGATTTCTCAAAGGCTAGTTCAGTTACCTCTTCATTTAATGGCAGATCCCTCTGCCTTTGGTGGCTGGCCCTAGGGGATGGCACCTATATACATAAGGTATACATAATGCCTTGAGTTCAGGCAGCTTGAATAGACCTGGAATGGGCACCCAAACTTTTCACCAGCTCACTGGAACCAGTTTGGACCTTTAGGAGTTTGATGGTAGCTGGGTTTTATTATCCTTCTGAAGGAAAAAGAGAACAAAGAAATACCTCAAGGGCATGTTCTTATCTAGCAAGAAAAATAATCCCCAGCTAACTCTCTAAAAAGCAAGGCTTAGAAGAGAAACCTTTTCTGATGGCGCGTAACTCATGCTGTTGTTCATGTTGATGTTTTTCATGGAGATCAGGGTGATGCTGTTATCCTTCTGGCTTGTGCCTGCTGAGCAGCTGTCAAAAAGAGAAGACAGCATTAACCGCTCTGGAAAATGAGGGGGGAAGCTTCTTCGTGCCCAGCTGGAGGCAAGCAGGCCTAGTGCATGGGAGCAGGGTTGACCTGCCCTTCCCTTTGGGCTGCTGTCCTGATTCAGGCCTGTTCTTAGTGCCAGATTCCCCTTCCCCATCTGAACACAGGTTAGTAGATCTCTGGGGTAACAAGCAGTGCATTGAGGCAAATCTGGATGTGGTGCTGTTTTGCCCTGCAGGCAGCACCGTTGTCACCTGTGTCACTGCTTGTAAGCATAATCAGTTCAGCCATTTGGATCTGGTAGTCAGTGACTCAGCTATTACCAGAACTGGAACAAAAGGAAACATCACTGTACCTTCTGTCCTACACCCTTGAGTTTATTTGTCATTCAAAGGGAGCCCTGGGTATTTTTATATCTGCTGCTGCTCATGGATTGCAGTGTCTCTCTTTACAAGTCACAAGTGTCAGGAAGGTGAAATTCTTTTTTTTTCCCTACCCTGAGGGCTGGGATACACATTTAGTGCAGTGAAGACTGGATGACTTTGGGAATTAGGGTGTCCTTGGGAACATAGTTCTCTGATATATGCTGCCTCAGTAGCCTCATATCACTTAGATCACAGTCATTAAGGGTATTTGGAAACTGTTGATGCAAATTTGGCACCTAAATACTTCAGGACTTTGCTCCTTGTGTCCTTTGCCTCTTCCCAGAGCAGGGTTTATTACTTTGGTAGGAAACAGTCAGGTGGAAAAGTAGGAGCAACATGTTTTAATCCCTTCCAGCTCTTGTTTCCTGCTCCTTTCCCATGTGTAGCCTCTTCTCTGGTAGCAGGGATGGACCATGGGGCTCAGATGGACTGTCCTCCACTTGATACTGCTCTTCCAAAGTCTCTGGATTGGGCCCCCCTTATCCTGCACTTGCTAGATAACAGTAATAGGGGTCTTGGAAGATATTTTTGATTTCATCTCATGGTGGCCGCTTTAAGATCCAGAAACCCAACTTTATACCTTAAGTCTGTATCTAGGCAAAGAAAGACAAGCAGATCAGCTTTTGGAAGGTGCTGAGTCTTCACAGATAACAGTGCAGCTTTGAAATGAGGCCCCTAAATCTTGAGTTTCTACCTTGGATTCCATCAGGCATAGGATGAGGTGCTATCAAAGCTGATTTTGGGGTTTTTGCCTCTTTCAAAAATGTCTTGAAATGCTTCTTTCCACATGAAATAACCAAAGCAGACACTTTTCTGTGCTAAAATTAGGTCTAGAATAAAATAGGCACTTTCAATAGAATATGACTATTGTGGGCAGCCTTACCTCTCTGATACCATGGAGGTTCCTGGTTTCTGTTTGTCTGGAGAGAGAAAAGCAGTTAGTGATGTACAGGTGAGAAAACATCACAGCTAAGCAATAAAGTAAGTCAGTTATACTGAATCACGTTGTACAGGGTCATAAATGAAATCCAAATGACATTAAAGACACCGTGGGGGATACTTGAGAGTTGGTTAGAGAGCATTCGTCAACTAATGTGACATATGGGCAGGACTGAAAGCTTTGCTGCCTGTCGAGGCAAGTCTCTAGGATCCTTCGGTCTTTGGCAGTTATTAGCCTTGCTGTGGAGCAGACTTGCCCTCTAGTGGGCACTGCTTAGCGGGAAATGGAATTCCTAGAGAAAAGGTGTGTGAAACTCCATGATTTTGGCTGGAGGAGCTGCTTGCCTTTGGAAATCTGCACATTTAACTGCAGCAAACTTGAGGCTGTTCACTTGTGCAGATGGGACTGGGCTGGGGCTCTAAAGAGGTGGTCACACCACATTCCTAACTGCTGAATCTGTGTTCCAATTTGGCTTCAAAACCTCATGGCTGTGTAAACTTTTTAAAAGCCTCTTTTAGGAATTGCCAAATCCACATGAAAACTGATGACCCTTTGATTAGGGAAAGACAGATCACCCCAGGTAAATACCTTCTGAGTCCTTTGAGTGGTTGCACTTGAATCTCAGGCTGACAACGCTGACCAGAATGATCACAACCACTATCAGGATAACAATGAAGCTGATGACACCTAGGGATGCAGAAAGGACTGTCTGTGATTGATGTCACAACGTGCCTGTCCTTGAGTTCTGAGTAGCAGAGAGACTTTGACTGTCTTCAAAACTTGGGTAGGGAATCAATGTTGTTATTAAAATGAGTGGTGGTAGTTAATAGAGAAGTAAATAGTCACTACAGCAAATGTTTTATCCTCTTGTGTTATAGCCTCAAAGGGCTTCTGATTACTGAATTCGTAAGGTAGTTCCAGGAGGGCAAAAGTTAGCTGATTACACTGGGGATTGACTGGAGTCAATATATCCCTACTACAGTTGGTAAATCTTATCCTAAAGGTGTACAAGGTCAGATAAATAAGTACTGTAATAGGGAGAGACAAGCTAAAGACTGTGAATGATGTTATTTGTCTCATAAACCAGTGTTTAAGTCCAGATCTGATTCTGATGTCAGGCCTCAATAAATCAAACTTATCTTTGCACGTGACTCTTGTGCTGTTAAGATTGCTTTAGGACTTCTCGTGGCTTCCCTTGGAAGATATAAGCAAATGATACTTCTGAAGTCAACACTTGACTATTAAAATGCCTCTGAAATAACACATTTTTTCCTTTAGCATAATATAAATGAGTAAATTGGCTTTTTTGCTCATCTTTATGGAGGAGGGGGACAGTGTAGGCCAAGGCAGAATGGATCTCTTAAATCTACCCTGTGCTTATCTTCAAATGTGTTGCCAGGTTAAGATATGGCATCTCTTGTTCCATCTTTCCACAGTCTGAAGCATGTGGAAGATTTGACTGCTTCCTACCATGCAGGGTGCAGATACACAAGGGAAAGCAGGAAGGCAGGGTGGGAATGAAGGATAAAAATAATATGGCTAAGCTTCCAGGCAGGTACTGTGTTTATTCTAGACCCTGTCAGGGGAACCAAGGCATATGGGATGATTAGTGCCCAGGTCCTGCCCTAACAGGGAGCTAGGGCAAACACTGGTGCTGGGAGCAAGATCTCAAACTCAGGTGTAGCTTTGATGGACTTCCAAGTTGTCTTTCCCTTGTATACTGGACATGACTGTTATTTATTAGGTGCTTTATTGCCTGCTGGTGACAAGTGTTTCTTGCTGGTTGCACCCTGCAAACTCCAGGATCAGGCATAACTGTGGAGTTATCTCCAGGGAAGCATCGTTGAAGATGGGTGTCCAAACCAGCATGGCCTGGTGAAAGAGACCCCTCTCCTCTCCCCAGGTTGCACAAGACCTTACCAAAAGCTGCTACTGTCAGTGGTGATTTGTCATCTGTTGGAGTGGGCACAGGCAGGTAGCCAGAGGACATTGGTGTTGGGGTGACTGGATTTGTGGTGACTGGATTTGAGGTGCCTGCAAGAGAGGGAAAAAGGTAGCTTTATGTAAAAGTCTTTCTTCGTGATTGGGAAGAGGATTCCTAGCAGTGCTAGAGGACCTAACTCATGCTTTAAGAGAATAATGATAGATCCTGACCAGCCGCATCCATGTTAACAGCAAAGTGACCAAGACCTGGGTGGGAGTCAGGTTGCCTTGGTGTGGCCCCTTTTGTTAACAAACTGAGAACCTCCACAGGGTTTTCTGCAGGGTCCCCAGTAAGGAATCATGGAATAGCATTGGTTGGAAGAGACCTTCAAAGGTCATCTAGTTCCAACCCCCTTCAGGAACCTGAGCATGAAACCATTCTATGATTCTATGTGTTTGTGTGAAGAGTTTGTCCCGTCTCCCTCCTGTTACAACTTTTTGCCATAGGGCACCTTTCCTGATGTGAATCACAACCACTGTTCCCAGACTCAACAGGTTGCCCTAAAGTGCTGCTTCTGTGGAGCTTTGCAGGTTTTTCAAGGGCTAAATGGGATGTAGAGCATCCCTCAGGTACTTGCTGGCTGTTCACCATGCTGCCCTGAAGGTAGTATGATGAGCTTGCTGTTGGCTATGTAAAGGGCTATAAAATATCTAGTGGTAATTACCTCCCTGTGAGAGAGTGGAGGAAGCACCTTGAGTTACTGATGTTGTGGTGCTCTTGCTTCTCGTGGGCTCTTGACCTGCATAGAGAAACATGGAATGCGAGTCTCATCCTTGAGCATCATCTCATAACCAAAAGAATTAATGGGTATGCTGGAGAGGAGAATGGATTCATGGTAATGCTGGCAATACCTGGGAATACGTGCAGTTCATAATCAGGCTACAACCTTCCCTCCAAAAATACTTTGTACTATTTTTCATGTCCAAATAGAAACTCAGAGAACCAAAATTCAAATACCCTTATATAAACTCCTCAGGTTCTGTGGTCCCTGATGCAGTTTTGCGGCAGAGAGAGCAACTGAATACTGAGAGAGTGAATTGAGAAGGTTATAGATCTGCTATTGCTCATGAACATTAAGATTTTGGGGAAGAAATTCTGCAGAATATAGGTGTGAATTGACTGTTCAGCTTGCCCTTGGAATTAGTGGATATGCTGTCCTGTGTTATCTAGAAGTAATGAAGCTAGTTTGAGTTACACCATCTGTGGCAGTGTAAGAGGTTGGTTTGAGCAAGGACTCCAGTTCTCAGTGGGATAAACTGGCTAATATGAGGCTGTTTGGTTGTGCCAGCTGCTTCCAATGCCTCTGCAAGCAAATGCAAAGCTAGCCTGTGTGTCTCACTTCTACAGAGATTAAAAAAAGTCCTTGTTTCCTCCTGGATGTGTGTGGAGCTGCCAGATTATCTGCATGGACCTTATTCAATAGCTACAGGCCCTGTCAGGAGACTAAAAATGATACTTGAATGTTTCAGAAGATCATCTGTCGGTCAAGTAGGATCTTCTTTTCTCCTTTCCTCTCCCCATTTCTCAACAGCAGCATTGGCCAAAAGTATGTGGTGCCTGGAGAAGTGTGAAGCAGCTCCTGGCACTGCACTGGGCACAGGGTGTGCAGCTGAACTGGGGTTCCTGGCTTGCACAAAGCCTCACTGTTTTGGAATGCAACTTTACCAAAAGTCAGAAGGAAAAGGGGCAGTGCTATGTAAAGGGAAAAGGGTATGCAGTAACACATCTAAGTGGCTCAGAACAACCCTGAAAAGCAGGGGCTGCTGCTATATCGTTTTTTCACCACTCATCAAACCCTGTGTTTCATTCTGGAATTGTTCTTCTAGCCACAGGTGATGGGCAGAAGCTGTGGTTTGCTGAGTCTGACGTGGATACCACATTGCTGGGAAATGGTGGGTCTCACACAGCAGGAGATCTCACTTTTGGAAGCATCAGCAACTTTTGGAAGCATCTGTATAGTCAAAGATGTATGGAGCTTCTCAGGTATAAAGCAGGGTTATAATTAATAGCAATCTGCTCTGCTGCAAGGGACTCTGGCTTGGCTGGGCACAGGCATGCTGGTTGGACATCTGTGCAGGCAGAGCTGACCATGGGTTTTTTAACCTTGCTTGGGTTGGAGAAGATCTGAGAGGAGCTTGGAGGGGCAGAACACTTTGTCTTGACCACTGCAGGTGTTTTTGAGGCTGAATCCTTAATGGGGAATCAGCTCAGTTGGCAGATTCCAGTCTTCCCCCTCCCTTGGATTCTGCTCTTATTCTGAGAAAGCTCTCACTGAATCCTCTATTTTTTGTTTTTGCTTACAGTTTGGGTTAAGCAAAATGTCAAAAGCAAAACTATTCTTTTTTAGAAGAATGTTAAAGGGGCTGCCTTTTCGAGGCATAGATCAGTCTTTCAACTGTTCAGGTTCATCCCAGGTGAAAGATGTTAAGTGCACTTGGTCCTCTGTTTTATCACTGCTTGTAGAGATACCAGACATGATTTTGGGTATTGCTGATCACTCAGCCCCAAGCTGGACTAGTGCTGAGATAGCCTGTGCCACATGAACCAGGTAAGTTACTTGCCATGAAATTATCTAAACTTATTGTTTCTCTACAAAAGGACAAAGTACCTTGAGATGGTGAAGTTGCTGTGCTTCTGCTTCCAGTAGACTTTGCATCTGGATAAAGAAAACATAGGAAAGGAGAATTAACTCTTGAAGCTGCTACTGATTGTGCTGTGGAAAGCTGTTTGGTTTCTATAGAGTAAAAAAACCTTTGTCTGCATGAGGCTTCCCCTCCAAACAAGTGTCAAGATGTCCAGCTATCAAGCTGTGCAGTTAGTTTGGAGAGTGTGCATGGGAGGTGAGCTCGGGAGAGATCTGCTGGGGAGCCTGTAGCTCCTTCACAAACTGTTTCCTGGTAAAGCACAATCTGGCCCTTCTGATATGGGTTTGCTGAGTAGCTGCCACATCTAGGTCATGCTTCTGTCCAGCCCCATGCTTCTGGGGAGCTGGAGTGAGCTGCTCTTTTAGCAAAGACTCAGAGAGATTCAAAATTGCTGCTACTGAATAAGTAGCATATGATGGACTAGCCCAGTCTTTCTGATGCCTCCAGTTTTGCTTGGATAAAGAAGGATACACAAGCAGGTCCTACCTGAGCAACATTTAGAGCTTTCTGTGCTTACCTTGCACAGTCGATGTTAGCAGTGTTGTCATGAAGGAAGAGGACTTGGCTGTAGTGGTTAGACCCACAGAGGTGAGATTCAAGTCAGTTGGTGGTGTTGATTTTACTGAAGGCTCTGTAGAGGAAGCATGGTGTTACTTCAAAGGGTTCTGCTCACCCCAAGCTCTGCTTAGAAGCAGCTTGGAGTGGGGCATGGCTATTGCAGAGTTCTCAAGCTCCTTGGGAGCTATGGGTAATTGCTAGGAAAGCATGGGCAGATTTCCTTGCATAGAGAAGGAAACAGCCTTTGTCCTGCTCAGAGTCAGGGAGCTCTTGTGCTTTGGCATTAGCTTTTGCTTTCTTAGTGTATGGAGATGCTGAGCTGACATACCTTAGGAGACATGTGGAGAAAGTGTCCATTTTGTCACTGCTTTTTTCCTGCTTTGAAGATGAAGGTGTTTTTATCACTGGACACTTTATCTGGCTGCTGGGTCCTGATATATTTGCTTGCTTGTTATCTGAAATACTAACTCCTGTGTTTTATTTCATGGAGAGCCTCTTAAGCACAGATAATTCAGCTCTGGAATCTCTGTCATCTTCCTCAACCTGCTACTCGAAGCTCAGTAGCAAGAACATGATCCAGAGCAGATATGGGGAAGGAAAAAAGCTTTCAGTAAGCCCTTTGCACGGAGTGGATCACCAGCTTGGAATTTATAAGGAAATTCCTTGTCTAGAGTTCTCTTGGCTTTTCAATAAAAATGAGAAAAGAGTAAAAATGGTTTTAAGGTTTTTTTGGGGAGGGGGTGTTTGGGGTTTTTGCTTGTTTGTTTCTGTTTTGTTTTCCCTGGGAGGGTACTGAGGCGCTGGCACAGGGTGCCCAGAGAAGCTGTGGCTGCCCCATCCCTGGCAGTGCTCAAGGCCAGGTTGGACACAGGGGCTTGGAGCAAGCTGCTCTAGTGGAAGGTGTCCCTGCCCATGGCAGGGGGTTGGAACTGGATGAGCTCTAAGGTCCCTCCCAACACAAACCAATCTGGGATTCTATGATGATTCTGTGCATTAGAGCTAAGGCAGTGTTAACCTACTGACTCTGTTTCTCCCTGTTCAATTTAGGGATTTTTTCCCCCTGTTCTTACACCTGCACCTTGATCCCTCTAGGGTAAGCTGACTGCATCAGAAGCCCTTCTGTCACAAAATTTTCTTCTTCCCCACCACTGTTCTCATCTAACCTGGTGCCGCACAGCCCCATCTATTGCTGGATGGCCCAGCCAGGCTGAAGGTCAGAACAGTTACAAGCCAGGATGCCCCTGAGCCACATTCTGAGGTCTCCAGGTGAGTATTACCTGAGGTATGGTTCTTTACTTCGGGGCTGTTTGTTGTTGATTGGGATTGACCTGTAACACAAGCAGAGATACGTGGAGGTGACTTCTCCTACACATGCTCCTTGTTAGTGGGTTCCCCATGGGGAGGGCTGAAGGATGGGCCAGAAAGGGGCTGTTGTAGACACTGGCAGCTGAAAAGGTGATGGAAGCAAGAAATGTGAAGGAGAGGGTTTGTCACTGATATGGCTATAAGGACATGTGGATAAAGGGACCTTGGCTCTGAGGGTCCATGGAGGAGAGTGTGTTAACTGCTAGGAAACAGGGGCATGGTGGCTTCCATGGCCTCTAGAGATCTGAGGGGTGAATGATAAGTGGGGCAGGCAGAAGTGGGCAATGCAGGGTTCTGGGAGAAGGTCCTTCAGTGAGTGGGAGTTCCTATTTAAGGGTGCTCTGTTTGCATCCCCACATGGACTTATGCATCCACATCCAAATAGACATATAAGCAGATCACAACCCAGGAGGTACCTGTAACAGCTTGGACAGAGGACTCTGTGGAGGCTGAAGTACCTGCAATGAAAGAATAAGAGTATTAGCAGAGGTAATCTGTGACTGTCACTAATGCACTGGTGTTCTTGCTGGTTGCATGGTTTGGGTTTTCGTCACCTTTTGTAGTATTGACTTTAAAATACATGATTTCCTCAAAAGCATTAGCAAAGAAGTAGTAGCAAATACTGAGTGCAGAATTACGAGGTTCTGAGTAAATTGGGACTGGAGTTTATTCAGCCAGGATAAATGCCCTCCTCCCCAGATGGAGCAGGACCCTTCAAGGAGATGTCATCTGCTACAGGGGAAATGCAAGGCCATATTAATCAGTGGGGTCGTTGCTCCCCATGAGCCAGGGATGGGGCACCCACAACCTCTCTGGGCAGCCTGTGCCAGTGCCTTACCACCTGCAACATCCCATTTTTTACCAGGAGCCAGTGTGGGTAATGAACTTTGTGGTAGGTCCCTGTGCTGTAGGTGTCTGAAAGAGGTCATTGTGTGTATCTGGGATGAGATCTTCAGCATCCAGCATATGTGGGTTATCAGGGCTTGGCTCAGAGCTCACCCCTTGGGACTATCTGGGTGTAGTGAGCTCCTGATTGATCTCATTCTTCTCATCTAACTGCATTGGAGCTGTAATTGTTTTTTTGTCTGAGGCTTTATGACAATGATCCCAGCCAAACAGGAACCAAAACAGTGTGTAGACCCCAGTGAATACATTCTAAAACATGGTCTTTTTCCAGATAGGATTTGGCTGTGAAAACCAGACCTGACTTTTCAGATCTTTCCCATGCTTTTCTCTTCTGGCTTACTAGCCTAGCAGAACTGTCTAGTTTAGTTGATGAGAGACAAGACATGATCAAATCTTTAATTACAGAGAAAGGAAGGGACTGATTTGTTTTCGAAATCCACTTGGAACAGGCCCAGAAAACAAGATCTTTTAACTGCAGCAAGGAAAAGGGAGGCTGGGCAATAGGAAATTGCCTTAACGTAAGGATAGTGAATTGCTGGGAGTGATTATGTGGGAGAATTGTAGGATATCCTTCTCCACAGGGTTTGAAGGGCAGGTTAAATGAGCATCACTTCAGTAACATAGGCAGGTCTATGGGTAGATGTAACCTCACTAAATCAACTAATATAATGGAGAAAAAGATCTTTTGGGGCACACAGTTGCGCTTCTTAAAGAGGTAGAGAAGCTCTTTTTGAGAGAGGGGAATGCATCCCTGTTGCCTGGGAGGCTGTTGGGAACTGCTGCCTCCCCAGTGCCCAGCATGCGATGACTTGGGGTGTTTCCATTGATACTGAGATTTTGCCAAGTTTTCTCTTTGTCGCTGGGCTTCCTCTTCTTAAATAGCATTAAAACACATTTTCTGGACGTTGGTTTCCAAATGCCATAGGATACTCTATACATTCAGCACACAACATAACATGCTGAGATCATCATGGGAGCCAATATCCTCTAGCAGCTGCCGAACTCCAACAGCTCCTCTTTCTCCTAAATTCTCTTGCACAAGCCATTGTCTTCTTTTCCCATGAGAAGTAGCTGCTTGTAACACATTTTTTTCTTGAAATTCTCACAGACGCTTTTTTAGTGTACATGGCACATAAAAGCATCCAAAATTGCTCAAGAAAGAGCTATTGTCTACACTTAGGCTTTGTCAAAGGAAAAGGGGAGTAAAGGTGCTGGGCTGGCTGCTTATTCCACTACTTTTGGTGCAGTTGAGGAGAAATCTGGGAGCTTGAACAGAGCCTCTAGGGATGGGAAGAAGCTGAGGGCAAGGGACATGACATTGGCCTGTGTGGCCATCCCTGGTGGGGCTATCCCATGGGCTAGCTCCAGCATTCCTGGCACTAGGGCAAAAGGAAGAGGCTCAAGCTCAATGCTTTCTTCTATAGCTCAGCCCTTCACTGCAGGTCACACCAGAGCACTGGCTTATTGGAATTCTCCCTTTGCAAAACTAAACCTGGGGGTTATTGTGAATAAGATTGAAAAGCAGGATTTCTGAACTAGCTGATCTCAAGGTCCTTTCCAACACTAACTGTTCTATGATTCTGTGATCAGTTCTTGAGGTTCACCTGGCCAAGTATGTTCTCACCGTTTTCTGCCACATTTGAGCTTTGCTGTGAAGAGGCCAAGGGATAGAATCATAGAGATGGATCATAGAGATCCCCTTTTGGCATTTTACTTGGGAATAGATGGCCCTGGCTTCTCTAATCACAACCACTGTTATTTCAAAGTGGAGCAGGTCTGGCTGTGACTTCTGGCCACTGCTGCTTGTTATGCCTTCCTTGCCAACTCAAATAATCAAAAGCCTTGTTCTATTAGGTGTTTTCTTTTGCTGAGGGTGTTTAGTATCCTGGTGGAATGATATGGGAGGGAGATATACATGTGCAAAGCAGGAAGAGACACGAGCCATGTTGTGGGCCTGGGCAGCAGGACGGGTACTAACAGCGCCACGCGTCACGGCTCCCTGTGGACATCCCTTGGGGACTCTCGTGCAAACGGGGCTGGAAACCATTTCCTCCCAGTGCTGTTACCAGCACAGCCTCTGCTTCTGTCCACAACGGGCCCTGGCTGTATAAACAGCTAACAATAATAACCGGGATGCAGCCAGCACAGCTGGAATTGCAATAAACATCAAAGCCATTAAAGGATTTGCCACTGAGCTTAAGCACGGCCAAGATATTTGTCGCTTGTTTGGGTGCAAGTGATTTATAGCTGGGTTGTGCAGTTCTAGGTGGAGGCGGGGAGTTTGTAGAGGGATTTATGTTGGGAAACACAGCTTTCTGCTCTTGCCGGAATGGGAAGCTCCTGATTATTGGGACCGGTCTTGTCCAACATCTTTGTTGATGACATGGACAGTGGGATTGAGTGTGCCCTCAGCAAGTTTGCCGATGACACCAAGCTGTGTGGTTCGGTTGATATGC
>WYDI02004240.1:0-10361 GCA_009867235.2 Psittacus erithacus | reverse complement strand
CCCTCCCAGGGAAGAGCTTCTGCCTAAGAGCTCATCTCAGTCTCCCCTCTGGCAGGTTAAAGCCATTCCCCTTGTCCAAAGTCCCTCTCCAGCTTTCTTTTTGGCTTCTTTAGGCCTGGAAGCTGCTCTAAGGTCTGTCAGGTGATTGAAAGCTACTATTACAGATGCTTTTCTATTATTAACGTGACTCAATGAAATAAACCTAGAACACTGAAGTGTGAGGGTTTGTAACTTACACCTGTTGTGTAAATTATGGCTTCATCTGCACTGAGCCAATATCCTGTCTGCTCAGTGCAGTGTGAAAATAGCATTTTATCTGAGTTTTTAATGCTATACTTGTTGAGATCTTATAGGACACATTAGTGTCAATTATGTTTGGTGTGTTCTACGCTCGAGAACTGTGTTATAAATATTTTATTGCTTATGAGCTCAAGGTAGCCTTCAGGCTGAAGTCAGTGAGCTCACTGACACGCCAACAGTGACACCCAAGTCTCCTGTTAAATTAACTTTGATTTCAGTGTGTTATAGGCATTTTCTGAAACCAGTTTCTTAACAACGGCGCGCTCTCAGCTCCGTAGCAGACTGCAGTTGAATGCAGCTTCAAACCTGGGGGATTCTTCCTGATTAGAAAAGCTCCACCTAGAAATTCTGGTTCATTGAAGTACTGAACTCAGTCCCCATGTCCTGGAGCTGTGTTCCCACTCTAAGAAATGTTTGGTTTCTTCTGCTTTTACAGTGTAATAATGACGGTATAGTGACTGTTCAGCATTTTGCCACCCCCTTGCTCTACTTCAACTTGACTTACAGCTCACTGCGGGGGAATTACTGGTGTATTAATTCAAACACTTACAGGAATGGGAATAACATACTTTAAAATATTAAATTAATAATGGGAATCTTCCTGGAATCTGCATTTTGTTTGCAGTTTATGTTTTATCAATCAGACGACTTGTCATAAGGGCAAGGGCAGCCACTCTGTTGCTCTTGCCATGGGTGATGGAGCACGTCCCTGTGCTCTGCGGCTGTGGTGCTTGTCTCCTCTGCTCAGCCAGAAGCAGGAACTTAGAGGAGACTTTGATAATTCAGCCTTCCTGTTTTGCCTGGCTTGCTTCCCTTAGACTCTATCTCCCCAGCCACACAGCCCTGGGCTTGTGTTTCTTGGGCACCTCAATAAGCGTGCCCAGGCAGCATGTGGCCATAGGTTAACTGAGCACACTGAGCACACTGTGACCTGAGCCTTGGGGGGCACCTGGGAAGCAAACAAGGAATATAATGACAAGAGGGACAAAACAACATCACCACCCTGCTGCTGCTGTGCCAGAGGAGCTTCCAGCCTCTGGCATTTTCATAGAGTCATGGAGTCCCAGACTGGTTTGGGTTGGAAGGGACCTTAAAGCTCATCCAGTTCCAACAGATTAGGAACCATCATGTGAACTTAGGAGCTTTGACTCCTAATTCTACGTGCTAAAGCAGCACATTCGTTAGGGCCTCACAGCACTCCCTTGCTAAAACTAATGAAATTTAATTACAGTTGACAGTGAGGATTGATCTCAGTTTACTGTATATGTGTGGTGCCCATGCTGCTGGCATTTGTGTGGGCGGGATGTAGGATAGGTTTTCAGAGAAGCAAATGTCTGTAAATGGCACCAGTTGCACATTGTTGGTAGCTTACGGATGTGCTCATAAAACCTGGAATCTTAATGAAGTAATAGAAGAAGATGCATAATACATCATCTTCCATATTCTGGTGGATCTAAAGCCTAACGCTGCAGATACCATTCAAAGCAAAACAGCAGACAAACCCTTCCCCCTGGAGCTCATTAGAACCACTGCTTAATTATCCTGGGGCCCACGTGGAAGGAGGGAAGAGGCATTCACTGTGCCCGTGTGCTGGAAACCCTGCTTGCAGGGTTTGCTCTGCCAGACTGGAAATACACCACGCACTGCTGCTTGGTAGAACGTTGTTATTCAACAGCTCCCCAGTGTTTTCCTCTGAGATCACTGTTGGACTGTGCCAAATACTCAGGGCTATTGTTCAAAACGTGTGTATGTTCCTGCATAAGGGTTGAGACTTTTGGGGGGTTTTGAACAGTTTCTTAGTAACAAAAAGGCTCTTGTTAAGAAAACCCCCACATATCTGTATGAAATACACACTATTACACTAGTAATAGATTCATATGAATTTAAATAAATACAATCTAAATATTATATGTGTGTATATATATAAGCACCCTCCTGGGGAGAAGAAGGGAACATGAACAAGTGATCTTGAAAGCTCTGCAAGTACCTCCTAGTGTCCTGCAGGAATCCACTTACAGGAAGAGTATTGATTGTTCCGTATTGATAAGCATTTATATGTATTTGAGATTGTTTTGGATGAGAAAGGAGAAGAATCTTTTATCAGTTTCTCTTTGCCTGAGGCCTGCAAACAGGGCATTGCCCTTCACAGTGGTTTCAGATGTACACAGTGCCAAAGTGTAAGCTCTGCTGCTGTTATATATTAAACAGGGAAATCAGTGGTGGGGTTTACTTCCTGGCTGTTATTTCCTTGCTGTTTCCCTCATCTTGTTTGTGTGTATATATTTAGAGGGGCCTTTGTGCTGGGGAAAAGAAACTCCAAGCAATGAAAGAATGTTACAATCCAGTTATTGCAGTCTGTCTGTGTACTTGCATTATTCAATACACTGTAAATCCACGTGGGTAAAAAGCTGTGCTAATGAAAGTGATCCACACCCTTGCTGCTGGTACCTGCTGCCTCCAAACATGCCTTTGGTACTTGTTTCAGTTCTGCCTTTCTTTATCACCTGCTGAGTATGTGTGATCCAGACTGTCCTGGCTTGTATTTTTCTCTCAGATTCCATTGCCTTCATTTGCAGCTTTGTGCCCGAATCTCCTTCCTTGGAAAACGATGTCATTTCAACAAGAAAGCAGCCTCCAAACAGCCACCCATCCTCACTGTCCTCACAGACAGAAGCTGCCTCCCTGGCTGATCACCATGACTTCTCTAAAGACCAAAGGAGCACGAGTTTGGATCGATCCAGCACTGATATGGACTCTACTGATGGCACAGATTTACCTCCTCCAGGAGACACCTACCCTGATGAAAAGACCACTGACTTCTCTTTCATTGATGTAAGTTACCATAATGGGAAACAACTTTGTTAACTGTATAGTTACCTGTGTTGGTCTTAATGGAAACTTTGCACTCAGACTTCCTCTGCCTTTTCTTTATCCCATGGAGATTTCCCAGCCGACTTCCTGCCTGAAAAGTTTAAGATCAAAGCTACAAAGTTGTTGCAGTTTCTTTAGTGCTTAGAGTTTTGAGAGATTCCAGAGCTATTGGCCTTGGGTAATGTCTGCCAGTGGCTTAATGAAGTTGCTGTTTCTGCTCCTCGGTGAGCTGTAACAGAAGAGTTAAATGGCTTTATGAACACTGGAAGCAAATATCACAAACAGCTACTGACTGCTGTGCTATGAGCCGTGCTATGAAGACATTTACTAATATTTTTCTCATTTACAGTTGGTCTCCATCTGAAGTCACTTACAATTGCCCTTTAAGGGACTTCTTTCATACTTAAGAACTTTGCAATTAGTATAAGAACAGTGATTTCCTCGGCTGTGGTTAAAGGTGTCTCTTTAAAGCATGAATAGCTGCAAGTTCAGCTGGCAATATGCTGTTTTAATGAGGAGTTTATTCCTGGCCTGAAACCTCTTGAAAAGAAACAAAACCACATCTCCTGAAGAAGAGGAGGAGGCTCAGTGCTGCTTGCTTATTACCAGCAAGTCTCTCACAACAAATTGCTTCAAACAAGGAAATAAATTACAGCTCCTTCTTTTGCCCTGTAACTGTTGTTGCTTTACTGCCACAGCCAGAGATGGACGTGTTGGAAAGGACCGAGCACAGAGCTTTTCTGAGTGCTCTGACACTTCACTTGCAACATGACAACTTCCTTGTTGCTGGTGAGCAGCTTGACGTGTCTGTGGATGGCAGCCCGTGAGGACAATGAAATCCCAGCACTCTGCTGCAAGAGAATTTTGTGTAGTTGCTCTTTTTAGGTCCCAGTCACCTCCTCAGCCTTCAGCTGGTACTAGCGAGCAAGGCTGCATTCTGAAAACACCGCAGGCACCAAAATCCTATTTTTTGCAGTTAGTTTTCTATTAATTCAGTTAAAATAATTCATGCAGATCAAGCATCCGCAGCCAAGAGAGATAAAAGAAGCAGCATTGCACCCAGTTAGCCACAATCTAGCTTATCCTCATTATAATTTCTCTTTAATATAGAACTACAAGAATACTAATCAGGCAAATATCTGCAGTTTAATTAAACTGAAGGGGTTCATGCATTAAAGTAGGGTAAAACCATTACAGAGGAGATGACTTTCATTTTCAGGCTGGTTAAAGTAAAGGGTTTGTCTCTCTTTACAGCAAACCACTGTTCTGGACTCCAGTGCCCTGAAAACGCGTGTGCAGCTCAGCAAGAAGAGACGCCGCCGGGCTCCTATTTCCCACTCCCTTAGAAGAAGCAGAGGGCTGGAGTTTGAAAACAGGTTTTCTTTGACAGAAGAACCAGACAGTACCTGGATGTTTAAAGATTCCACAGGTATCCCTCACTACCTGAAATAACCAGCTCTGATCGGTTTGGTTGGCTGCCAGGGCAGGAATTTCTAACTGGTACAACATACCTGAAGTTGCATTGAGGTTTAACAGTGGTTTCCTTTTCCTGCCTCTGGGTCATCCCCTAAATAAAGTCTCCTCCTCCATTCTTTGGAGCCTTTGGAGCAAGGGAAGCTGCAGCAGCAGACCTGCAGAAGACCCGGAGGAAGGAAAATGTTGTTGCAGTTTCCCTGAGTTTCTGGCTGCTGACTTAAAGAGGATTTTGTTCACTGAGGAAATTCTGAGTTTGGAAGTTGCTGCAGTCAGATGCATTCTCTCACACTGAAACTTACCTCTCACTGTGTGATCAACCGAGATGTTTAGAAGCAGCAACATCCATTAAATTAGGATTACCTTCTGCTCCCTCACCTGTCAGCAAGAAACCTTTCTATTGCTGAGTACCTAGTATGTTTGTTGGAGCACTGAGCTCAGTTCTGTGGTGTGCTAACATAACTGTTCATACACATTTGAATGGAAGGGGAGATCTAGAACAAGGTATAGATGAAAAGCTTGCTGACTAACGGGCTTTCCTGTCCTCTGCTGCTTTTCTTCTAAACAATCAATTAGAAGAGAAGAAAACTATGCAACAGGAGGATTCTGAGGAGGAAGACAAGGTCCAGCATACTGCGAGGTCACCGTCTGTACAAGCCCAGAGACTCCCCGTGTTTCCAGGAATGGATCATTCTGTTCTCAAGGTGCGTGTAGGCAGAAGGTGTCTGCTGAGAGTTAAAGCGGGTCAGGAGCTGCAGATCCCCTCCAGGAGCAGAGCTAGGAAGTTTTGCTGGAGAGGTCTGCAGGGTGGGTGTGATGTGTGGAAAAACCACCCGGTTATCTTTCTTATTTTAACTCTTGGCTGCAAATACGAAGTGATTTGGAACAAAACAAGCTTCGCATCATCAAACACGTGTTTGAGCCCGCGAGGTTTATAAGGAATCCCTTCAGTGATTTCAGGCATGGATCTTGTAAATCTCAGAAATCTCTTCTCCATCCCAAAACTATCTGAATGTTGGCTTAAAGGAGCCCTTTTCTTTATTTCTCTATTCAGGCCCAGCTGCGGAGAAGACAAGGGTCGGAAAGTCCGGCTGAAGTAAGTTCTGCTCAGCCCTTCAAGTCCCCTAAACCACAGCCGCAGCTCGGAGCTCCCGGTAGCAGAGTGCTGCCCTCCAGTGTAGAGAAGGAGGATAGGTGAGAGACTTCCTTGGCGCCGGAAAGATGCTGAACTCGTTTTGGTGGGAGGAAAACACAATGCAGATGCACTTGCCAAGGCTGATGGGGAACCGGGATATTCCTTTTCTATTCTGTAATGAATTTTTATCATTGAAGAGGGGTTTTTTGTGTCGTAGATCAGAAGAAAAGTCTCCTCAGTGGCTGAAGGAGCTGAAATCGAAGAAGAGACAGAGCCATTACGAGAATCAGGTTTGAAAAGGTATCTTCTGCCAGAAAGAGGCGCTGTGCAGTGATAGAGAAACACACGGAAAACGTTTCCTTACCGTGTCGGTAAAACAACTCTGCAAGCATAAACGTTGAAGCAGACTTTCCAAGAAGTGTGCGCCCAGGAATGTGCAGTAATTCCGTGCTGAGGCCGAGCACTTCTCCTGGAAGAGAAGTCCTCATTCACAGGTGATACAGATCCCCTGGCTGTCTGCAGATGATTTCAGTCTGTTTGTGCCTCCATCAAGTAAGAATGAGTCTGTAACCTGAGTAACTGAGGCTTGCACACAGCCTTCAAAGCTTGGTCTATGTTCTCTCAGCAACGTCCTGGGCAGCTCATTTAGCACATTATATAGCACAAGACCAAGACAACACTACAACACTAGTGCTGGTTTGTGGGGGCTTTCCTGTCACACTGAGTGGGGTCTGACTGTTTTCTTGAGTGTGGCATCCTATGACCTAATTGCTTCTTTCTTTGCAGGTAGTGATTCTAACTAGAAGAAGATGAAGAAGTTTAACAGAAGCCTTAACTCATCTGAACCTAAAATTCACACGTCACGTTGCTGCTGTTTGCTTCCTGCCTCAACTGCTATGTGCATGGTGCCTTCCTGTTTCGTGGAGAAAGCTGCTTCATCTTCATAGTCAAATACAAAGCCGTATCTTTTCGGATGTGGGAGGACAGCCACCTGGGCCTGAAAGAAGAGCCCATGGGTCATAGGTAGCGCTTCAGAAGGTCAGGAGAGATGGGAATACTTGATCTAGGAGCGGCAAAGTCGCTCGTTGTTGAACAGAGACTACATTTCTCCATAGGTTTTCAGCGACTCAGAGGGGTGACTGCTGGTAGCCACATCGGGTGTAAGGTTGGGCCTTGTGTTTGGTTATGAAAATAACAATTTTAATCAAATTTATCTTTTTTTTGTGGAAAAAGTGGTGAGCTCCTGTTTAGGCTGAAGCCTGCGGAAGGTGCGAGTGAGCGAACAAACGATGTTTACTGCCATATTGCAAAGGAAACTTGATTATTTTTTGTAAAATGTATTTTTGATTGGCTTATATTTACATGTGGTCTGCTGAGCCAGCAGATGGGGCCATTTTTAGATGAACAAAATGTTGACTTTGGTCACTCTTGAAATGGTGTACTCTGTGTTTTGTCAGCATGTGGAATAATTGCTTCATTGGAATGTCCTTCCTAAAGAGGATCAAGCAATAACGTCAACCAGTTCTCTCTAAAAACCATAACTGTGTAAATACTGTTTTTATAACAAAAAAGGAAGGGAAGAGGGAGGATGTTACACTCATATCAGGGTTCCAGTTAATTCTTGAATGTCACTTTAATAGCAGTTTGGGTAGTCCCACTTCATAGTTTTATTTGTTAATCTGTAAATACCAGGTTTAAGGTTTTATTTTTATGCTGATTTTCTGGGATAACCTCAATGTGATCTCCAGCTTCTCAGATCATTTACTTTCCTGTTGCTAAGAGCGATGTTCTAATAGCGGCATAGATCTCCTGCACAACACAGGTGTTATGGATACCACTGATATCTCAAATATGCTCCTATCTTTGAATACAGATTCTGAAACAGCAACCGAGGTGTCCATGTCAGACATACTTCATTCTCTCCCCAAATAAGTGCTCTTTCCAGTAAACCTTTTGGAGATGTAGCCCCTCAAGGGAGGTTATTCTGTCGCGTCAGTATTCCTTGCACAAGGCCGAATGCCGTGGCTGGGGTGGGAGCAGGGGCTGCTCCATCCTTTGCCCTCCCCGTGTCCTGCTTTTGGGTTTCTCTGGATAGTAATGATAAAGCACCAGCACTTGAACTCATTTTCCTTTTTCTTTTATTACAATCAGCGTTTCGGAAAGCTTGGTTTTCCTGGGGTTACCACAGTGGTGCATCTGCGAGCCCGAGTGGCATGCCTGCTCTGCTGTCTACCACGCTTGGAGCTGCCAAAACCATGTGCCAGGTCTTCTCATGGAGGAGTCATAGAGGAGGGGAATTGTAGTCCCAGTCTGCTCGTAGGAGATAGCGGCAGTATGTCAGGAGACAGGTCCCATATGCCCAGATCTCTCTCCCAGATTTAGTTCCGATAGCAGCTCCCTGTACTTAATGGAGATGAAACGAATATGTTTCTTTTATGGGAAAAAAACCTTTCCTTGCTGCTTTGCCCCATTTCACATCAGAGCTGCTCCAGCGTTAAGAGCTTCACAGCCCCTTCTGCTACCAGTTAGGGAACGATCGCCCCAGACTTCTGCCAAGCCTTTCACTCTGTGTGGGTTTAACCTGGGCCATGAGATGGGCTTCCAGTTGGATGCAGTCAACCCCTGCTAAAGAGCTGCTCTCAGCTCCCTGCCATGCTGCACAGAATTCCTTCCCTCTTCCTTAGCTGATGGTGGAAATGGTGATTCTTAAGCTTTGCTCGTGTGTCTTTTGGGATGTGTTTTGTGATGGCAGCACTCAAAGGTACCCTCAGTTCCATACCCGTGTGCCACACACTCGGGTCCCCCCGAGCAGCAGTGTGTGTGGGTGCGAGAGGAGCAGTGATGCTTTGCTTACTCGGATGAAGTGGGGCTGACTTCAGACAGTACCTAGAAATCAGATAAATTCCCCCTGCTCACCACAGTATTTACCCAGGCTCCATGTTCAAATTCAGCAGGTTGAGAGTGTTGCATTACCAAGAGCTGGAGGATTTATTGGTTCTTGGTCTAATAAATGAAGGCCAGAAGTCGTGTAACTGAAGTGTTTGCTCTGTGTTTGAGGGACCTGAGGGGATTAACACCAGGTTTCCACAAAGCCCTTCGAATGTGTATGCATTTCCACATCTGCTTGGACAATGCACTGAACCTTACTGTATTTAGTAGTTTAACCTACTACTGAGAAATGTTTAATGCTTAAATGTCTAATTAAAAAGCATCTTTAGAATGTTGTTGAATGGGAAGGTGTTTTTTCTGCTCTATCATTTCTTTATGTTGTACATGAATTAAATACCTACTTCCTTCTCTTCAGGTTATCGCTATGTAATAAAAGATATAAATATGTTATTACTACTTAAATGATAGCACATTCTGTAATACACTTTATATAATTCTATTTTAATTCCAAATAACGCTTGTTTGACTTTTTTACGCTCTTGCTTTTGTTGCCACATAGTTCTTTTGCTGTTAATATAAGATGAGAGCGAGCTCTTGACCTCAGCACTTGAGGGATGAGTCCTCATGAATAACTGGAGCCTGCCTTAGAGCAGGATCCAGCTCTTGTCCTAATGCAGGCTGAGTAATAACAAACGTCACGGAGCTCCTGGCATTCCAGGATCTCTACCTAATGTTTTGTAAGGGTCAAAGTATATGGAATTCAGAAGTCTTTTCTGCTGCACTGCTCGTGTTCTTACCAGAAAGCCTCCAGTTCGGCTTGGGGATTTACACAGCCGTTCTGTCCCCTTTTACTGGCATCCCACTTGTGGATTTCTTCCCTGTCTGCAGGTGCACCTCTCTACGGTCTGTGCAGCTCCACTTTGAGCCCTGAGCTGCTCCGAGCCTCGCTGCTTTGGTTTTACTTCCTGTGGAGAGAGGCAACGTTTCTGCTCTTCAGCCTTTGAAGCCTGGAAGTGCCCCTGTAGGAATTACCCCCTCCTTCTGCTTGCACAGAGGTTTGTTCAGCCTCTGTTTGTTTGCAAGCAGTTATGGGAGCTGTTAAACACAGTGTGTCACGTTCGGAAAGGCAAACCCTCTACTGGCCCTTTCACCTGGAGGAGCAGCATCCGTTCGCTCATAACCTTTAGGACGTGTGCAAACACACTGGAATAGGCCTCCTGGCTTAGGTATTAAAGCGAGGATGTGGTTTGATGCCCGGGTGTTAAAAGGAGAGCAAAATAGCTTAGTGGGGATCAGGGCAGTTCTAAGGCAAATATCATATAAATACTTCAAATACAGCGTGTTAAAGTCTGTGCCCCGGTGAAAGGTGCTTCTGTCTCGAAGCCTTTCCCCTTTCTATGAAAAGCCTGGTGCTGATGCTGCAGTCGTTGCCCTTTGTGTTGCTGTGTCTAGGATGGGAGAGAACATGGCAGACATTTAACTGGGCGCTGTGGAGCCAGAGGAACCGTGTATCCACAGCCCTGGTGGTCCACGAGGTGTCCTGAATGCAGTCAGTGAAGCCCTGGAGAGCACAGGATTGCCAGCATGGGCTGGGATGTAGGGACAGGCCAAGGGGCATGGCTTTAACCTGCCCGAGGGGAGACTGAGATGAGCTCTTAGGCAGAAGCTCTTCCCTGGGAGGGTGCTGAGGCGC
>WYDI02004239.1:0-22514 GCA_009867235.2 Psittacus erithacus | reverse complement strand
CTCGCCTCCCCTCCCCTCCCCTAAACATCAATAACATGAAGGGACGTTTATGGAGAACTGGCATCACAGCAATGCTTAAAATTACAGATTTGTTGGCTTGGTTTTTTTCCCCAAGTTTTATTAAGATAGGCAAAAATATAAAGCATCATGTAGGATCTCCCCTATGTCACAGAAATCTCATCAGGTAGTAATCTTAAATCATTGCAGCTCCACTGAGTCTCATCTGAACTACATGTTTGCAGGCACCACCAGATGTTCAGTTACTGTTAAGAGGTGGAGACACAGCATCTAGGCCTCCTGGAAGTTTTGTGCTTTATTCATCTCCTTCTTTCTCCTTGCAAAAATACTTTCTATCCTCCCTAGGATATGTGTTAGTTTTCTTGTCTATTTGCAGCAAGGACTGTAAAGCACTTGTGCAGCTGTTAGCTTCCACTGACTGAGTCTTGTCTTCTCTTTTCAGCTGAAGATTAGGATTGTTTGTGTTATGGTTTTCAGAAATGCACAAGTAATTTATAGTTAAGTACCATATAGTTACTATCTTAAAGGAATTATTTTAGTGTTGAGTGGCAAGGAGAAAGATGTTCTTACCCCTAATTACTACAATTGCCCTTCCCCACAAGCTAGATGAAGCATTTCTGCTTTTGTGCTATATTTGTATGAGAGGACGGGCTAAAAAGCAATTGAGGAATTTTGCCATAGTTTGAATCACAGTAACACAAAGCCATCACAATGACTTTCTGATTGTCTCCTGTGTAGTCTTGCATATAGGTTATACAAGGAGGAATTATAACTGACGTGTCAGTATGCATTTCCCTCTGTGTAGTAGCTCTGCCTATTCTGGGGCCTCATTCATTCCCCACAGTTTGAGACATATATTCTTGAAAAAGGAGAGGTTGGAGAAACATCAAGTTCCTTTTTAAACTGATTTCACAAAAGCTCAATTAAATGGTGATTTGATCTTATGCAGCACAAATGTTATTTGCCTGGTGGAAGTAACAGTAGGACTTCAGGTCGAGTAGCATTTTCCTGCAGAGGTTTGGACATATTTCCTAGGCATGTCTACTGTAAAAGATTTGAGCTTTCACTTTCATCCTTAGAAGAGACATGTATAACCATTTAATTGAGAACTGTAGCCTAAAGATCAGGTTTTAGGTGCTGAAGTTAATATCTAACTCCTGTTGAATATAGGATGAAACTCCTAGCAGACATGTATAGGCTGTATGCCACTTAAAGAGGCACATATAAGTTTCATCCTCCTTTTAAATCCAATGGGTGTTTGTTCAAAGTGACTGTTCACGTCAAAGCATGATTTTAAGTGTTCCTAAGAGGAACGCAGGTTTCTTGAAAATTAACTCTTCAATTCATTGTTTAGAAAATGAAATGGCTGCTGTTTATCAGAATATTAGAAGACTGCTGTGAACTTCTGGAGTACCTGCTAAGTTTAGAGAAAAGCAAATTGATCATAAGAATTTCCTATGCCTCTTTTTCAGCTTTTCTTAAATTGGTATTTCAGTCCCCATACAGCTCTTAAGTTGATGTCATAAACTGAACAGTTAGGTATGACATAATTCCAGCCTCTTTGAATTAGTGGTGGCAGTTAGATTACTATTATTGATAGTGCCTGCAGGCAGGGAACCATTAAGGTGTCATAAACTGAGCAACCTCCTATGACATAATACTAATCTTTTAAATATAGTTGTTACAGTTAGGTTGCATCCCAAGGGTCCCTACTCTAGTGCCTGGTGTGAATGAGCCCAAGATACAACTTTTCTAAGAACTGCTAAATTCCATATTTCTTGCAGCATTTGATTAACAGTTATAGCAGCATGTATGGCAGAAATATTTTCCATTTGCTGTTTTGAAGTAGAAGGCAAGTAAAATGGGAACATTTTTTCAACAGCTGTCATAGTATAATTAAGAATGGATGAATGATAAATGGATAAATCAGGAATCAAACCAAAAAGAAGTCAGGGCTTTAGAAAAAGTGTAGCTAAAACTTTTTCAATAACAATCAACTTATTTACACGTTTGTGTCTGTCTTCTTGCAGCTACGTCCACATGGCCCCACATGGATACAAACAAACTTAAATCACAGAATCATAGAACAGTTAGGGTTGGAAAGGACCTTAAGATCATCTAGTTCCAACCCCCTTGCCATGAGCAGGAACACCTCCCACTAAACCATGCCACCCAAGGCTCTGTCCAACCTGGCCTTGAACACTGCCTGGGATGGAGCATTCACAACTTCCTTGGGCAACCCATTCCAGTGCCTCACCACCCTTACAGTAAAGTATCCCTTATATCTAACCTGAACTTCCTGAGCTTACAGGTATGTAAAACTCTCCTGCTGATTTTGAACAATAGGTTTGGAAAAACATTTCCCTGAGAGTTTTTAGAGTGTGTGTGTAGAGTGTATGAGAGAGTTTGAGAGTGTATGAGTAGTAACATAACTAGCTAGAAAGATAAACGAGACACCATAGTGAAGTTCCTCAATTTGAGAGCAACCAAAATGCTTTGTGACTGAGTTTGGAATCAGGTCTTACACACAGAAACAGGCAAGCAACAGCATTATGGTAAGGCAAACATGCCAATGTGTCATCAAAACCAGCTTGTTCAAACAACTAGGCTGTAAAAACAGGAATCCAGCAGGTAGCGCATAGAGGATATGATTTTCTAAGGAACATTGTGTAAAACTTGAATGTCACAGTTAAGTCAAGTGAGATATGAACACCCACTTGCAGCTAGTGCTGTGAGGACAGTAGAAGGATACAGAACCAGCCAACCAGCAAACCAGCAGGTATCAAAGCTGACAAGTAAACCACGCAGTGGGCAGCATTAGAGGTATTACTCAGTCTAGTGGCAGTGATTTTGAGGGAAACCATTTGAAAAAAGCATGAGAAATTCAGTGTTGCTTTGCAGTGACTCTTCTGGGAATGCTAAGAGTAGCCAGAACTAAAGAAATTACTTATTGAGGAATAATAAGATATTGACTTTACAAATCTTCTTTGCATATTTTCTCTTCTTCAGTAGCAAGAAACAAAAGTCAAGGAAATAAAATGTCTCCTACTGTCTTGTTCACCTGCTGCCTATTGGTGTTGCTCTCCTGCCGTCTTCTCCATCTGCTTTAAATTCATTTCTATAATGTGCCCTCCTTAAAATTAATTTCTTATTAATTTCATAAGGAACAAATTAAGAAATATCAAACACAGAGACCTTTTGCTGAATTACAGACAATTAGAACACAATAGGGAGAGGAGAAGGGAAGAAAAACATTATACCAATTATGAATATTCTGAAAACAAAAAGGTCTGTCATACCCTGAGAGTCCTATAAAGTTTTTAATTTGTCTTTTCCTGGGAAAAGTTTCATTCTAATTAATGAAAGTTGTCATTAGTTGTGGCTTTAGGATTTATCTTGGTGTAACTAAAACACTAAGATAATAAGTTGAGAAGTGTGGCAGTACATTAGTTGTGAAGTGATGTGTAAGAAACAGTCTAATTCAGCAACACCCTCACTTTATTCACCTGCTTTTCCTTTTGCATATTTTGTTTACCTGGGAAAATGAAACCTAACCACATTGCCAATTAAATCCTCTTCATCTTTAGCTGTTCATACCCATAAAGCATACATGTTCCTTTCGCAAATAGGTAATTCTTTTCCCATTTCAAGTTTATTACCCAGTATAATTTTTTTGTCCATTTCCTCACTTTTTATGGTAAAGAGTCTCTTCTGCTCACATTTCTTTCAGTGACTGGATAGCATAGTTTTCTTCCCTATGATTTTGGTCATGATGGCTTCTTGTTGTGGAAATATTGTCCTGTGGTTATATAGGTTTCTTAAAAAAAAAAATAATAAAAAATCCATTAAAATTACTGAAGAGAGTATATTTTTATAGGGTAAGTGTTGCCTTCAAGTTAAGAGAGCTTATCAGAAACTAAGGGCAAAAAGCTGTTTCCCTCAGTTTTGCTCCTGCTTTATGTAGCAGTACAGTTCAGCCAAAGTGGAAATGAATGTAAAGAGGATAATTGTAATTGAAGTGTAGATTGCATACACTATGAAATTATTTTTTTAAGAACTGCAACCTTTTCCACTATTATATGTGGTAATAGTAGCATAGCTTTGAAATTAAGCATGATGAAATTTACACACTATGTTAACCTTGCAAAAAGGTTAGAAAGGAAAAAATCTCCATGTAAAATGTGTTCTTAATTTCATTTTAGGGCTTGCTGACTGAGGCTGCTGGAACAGTCTTTAGCTCAAGCAAGAGGGAGTACAGAAGACTTTTCCCAGGTTCTTAGTACTGCTGCATGTTGAGTGACTGTTTTGAGGTCTTGGCATTAACTGACAGGGCGACCCTCAGCAGGTGGCTTGACTTTGGCCCTCTGTTTCCCTATCTGTTTAAATGTGTTGGGCTATGCTTTGTCCATAGTTTTCTTTCCATCTCTACTTGCTCTTTTCTGTAGTATGTTTAAATAGTTGGCCTAAAAGAGCATAATTTTACTTACTTTATTTTAGATTTAGATTTGCCCGTTCTATTGGCTAGAGTAATGCTCTACTTTCTGGACTGGTGACTATCTACAAATGAATTTTTATAAAGGCCCACTAGGCTTGTGGGCAATAGTCTTCCACATTGCAAAAAAACATTTCTTTCATTGCTTTTCTATTTCTGTAGAATTAAGGAAATATCCATGAGCCCTAAAATATCTTAAAATTTTAACAATCACTTTTATTAACAGCTGTTTATGCTATCAGGTAACAAAAGACACTTTGAATAAAATACAAATGAAAAACTCTGATTTCTCTTTTACATCTATTCTGAATTTAGAAGACTGTAGAAAGCATTTCAGTCATCCATACACCATACTACAGAATGCTCTTTGTTTACGTTCAGTCTTTCAAGAGGGATTTGGGTCTTCTGAAAGTCTACTAATAATGCTGTTCTTGCATTTGGTGTAAGTGTTTGAGTAGACCAGAAGAGGCCAGTTTTCAGTAGTTAACAGAAATTCCTATAGGGCAAGATGCAAGTCTGTAGATGCCTCTGGATTTTGGTCTGGCAAATATGAACAAGCATTAAGTTGGGTCCAGATTATAACCTCGAGCTGAGATGACCTGTCAGTCTGATAAAGTGTTCTGCTTTAGATGCATTGCTGTAATGTAAATGCCATGATTTGCAACACTGCTTCTGCCTGGAAAGTCCATGCTCCAAGCTCTGAAACAGCAGTTTTATTACATGACCCCGAGGGAAAAACCAGGTTAGTGAAAATCTTCTTTCCTCTCTGTTTTTTCTCATACTGTATACTCTAGTAAAATACAAGACTTGCTGGTCATTGGATACTTTGATTTATAGGTAGAAAATTATATGTCATGGGGAGTCCAAATTTTGTCTCTCAAGTGCAGAATAGAAGGGAATAATCACTCTCCTCAACCTATTGGCTATACAATTACTAAACACTGCCCTAGACATGGTTGACTAACTCTACTGCAAGGGCAAATCGGTGATTCATATTCAACTTGTTCCTCACAGGTCTAGGTGTTGCATGGAGTTATTCTGTCCCCAGCATAGGACTCTGCATATGTCATTGTTGAGCTATGTTATTATTCTGCTTTGCAAAGTATATTTTCAAAATGGAATTTAAGTATATAACAGTTTAAAATGCTTTAGTTTTTGTGCACGTAGTACTGTCAGTGTAATTCTGAATGTATATAAATCTGCCTCTGCCTTGTGGTCTCCTGTAGCAAGTGTTATAGGATTTTTTTATTTGTAAAACTTGTGTTTATAGAAGTGACATTTTTTAATACAATATTGGCAGGGTTTGGGGGTCTAAATCCACTAGGTCTCTTTCAGCACTGTATGATGTTGATTCAGCATTCAAGCTGTTAGCAAAAAGAGGTGATTCAAGATAACTCAAATGGGAATGCATGGAATTTTACAGTTTCTAAAGGGAAGGAAATGCTTGGGCTCTTTTTCATTTAACAGTCTAAGGACATATGCAAATGACACACAGGATGAAATTCTGTCCTAGGCAATTGCCCTATGTAAGATCTAATTAAAGTCCAATTTAAATGAGGTAGAACAGAGTTACCAAATCAAATAATATTGATGCTTAAGTCCAACATAGAGGACACGGAATTTGCACAGACTGTACAAGGAATTGAAAGTACATTCAGATGGGATTTGCCTGTCTTTGCTTGATGTTACTTCTGTAAGTTGATGGCAGTCAATATGGTTCCATTTAAAATCACAGGTAGGAATAGGCATCTCCAGACATGTCTAAGAAAGGTCAGATCAGTTGCTTTCTGGAGGCACCTATCTCTGCATTGACTATATGTAGCCCAAGGTTGCTGCTGAAGATTATCTGTTGAAATTAGATAAAGGCAAACGCTCTTACACTGATTTTTGAAAACACCTAGTTGTAGATTTTAACTTACTCACTCTATTTTTTGGCCGGACTACTCTTGCTTTGCACTAGAAGAGTTTAATTTAGCTAGTGTTCAAAATTAGGACACTGTTCCTCTAAGAAGTACCCTATCACAAAGCTCTGTTTGTTATATAGTTAATATTTCAAAACATTATGACAGCAAATTTTCTACCACACGACATCCTTGTATCTAAACCGGAGAGTCATAAATTTGATAGATGGACCACTCGGTGGATAAAGAATTGGCTGGATGGCTGTATGTAGAGTTGTGATCAACAGCTCAATGTCCAGCTGGAGACCGGTAACAAGTGATGTCCCTCAGGGGTTGGTGTTGGGACAGATCCTGTTCAACATCTTTGTTGGCAACATGGACAGTGGGATTGGGTGCACCCTCAGCAATCTTGCTGATGACACTAAGATGTGTGGTTCAGTTGATAAGCCGGAGGGAAGTGATGCCATTCAGAGGCACCTTGACATACTTGTGAGTTGGGCCAATGCCAACCTCATCAAGTTCAACAAAGCCAAATGCAAGGTCCTACATCTGGGTTGTGGTAATCCCAGGCGCAGCTATAGGCTGGGCAGAGAAGAGATTCAGAGCAGCCCCTGCAGAGAAGAATTGGGGGTGTTGATTGATGAGAAAATGAACATGAACATGTGTGCTTGCAGCCCAGAAAGCCAACCGTATCCTGGGCTGCATCAAAAGGAGCGTGACCAGCAGGTTGAAGGATGTGATTCTGCCCTTCTACTCTGTTCTTGTGAGACTACTTGGAGTACTGTGTGCAGTTCTGGTGTCCTCAACATAAGGACATGGAACTGTTGGAAGAAGTCCAGAGGAGGGCCATGAAGATGATAAGGGAGCTCGAACACTTTCTATAAGAAGACAGCCTGAGAAGGTTGGGGCTATTCAGCCTGGAGAAGAGAAGACTGCATGAAGACCTCATAGCAGGCTTCTAGTATCTGAAGAGGGCTGACAAGGATGCTGGAAGAGGGAATCTTCATCAGGTACTGTAGTGATAGGACAAGGGGCAATGGGTTTAAACTAGAACAGGGGAAGTTCAGGTTAAATATAAGGGAGAAGTTCTTTTTTGAGGGTGGTGAGGCACTGGAAGAGGTTGCCCAAAGAAATCATAAATGCTCCATCCCTGACGGTGTTCAAGGCCAGGTTGGACAGAGCTTTGGGCAACATGGTTTGGTGGGAGATGTCCCTGCCTATAACAGGGAGGGTTGGAACTTAAGGTCTTTTCCAGCCCTAACCATTCTATGATTCAATTGTAAGACAATTTTGTACTTCTTTTGTTTCTTTCTCTTTATTAAAAGACGCTAATTTTCAAACAATGTGCTTATCTATTTTAATATTCAATACTGTCTAAGTCTTACTGCCAGATGTTGCACAGGTTTTAAAGTTTCTTGATTTACAGATTAAGACTATGTTGTGGCATAGCAACTATAGCACCTCATAGCTGCAATGGTGTGTAAACTACCACAATTTCACTATGCTAGAAATAAAAAATATTGGTGCATGCTTTGAAAGTGTACTGAAGACTTTGGGCCAGTATGTCAGTGCTCTACACTAAAAAGTTATTAGCTGAAACGCACTTGTGTAGCGATGATCTTAGAGAAAATATTTCAAACATTTTTACTGACATAATAACTGGATTACTTGCACATTCTTTAAAATACAGACCCACCTTTAGGCACAGTCATATTTATATTCCCACAAACCAAAATACAATAAAGAAAGTAAGGCATGGTATATTCCAATAAAATCAGAATAGTAAGTTCAGGTGTGCATGAGTTGTCATTGCCAAATACAGGTATAGCTAATTGAATATCTAGAGCTCTGGTATTGTTTTAAAATGGCCCAGACTCTATGCCTAGATATTTGTAAGTTTATACTCCATTGCCAAATGAGCTCCCAAATCAGGAAGGAAAAAAAAATACTGTTAGGATGTTGTGGGGTTTTCTTCAGTGTTCCTTAGTGTCATTGAAGAAAGAAGTTTCTGGGTACTGAATGACTTTCTCTTCGCTTACCTGAATCACAGTAGGACCTTTCCAGATTTTTCTCTGTGCATTTAAAAACTGAGGTAGGTTGTGATTTTGTCTTCAGGACTGATAATTCCTGTAGCTGAGAGAGGGAAAGGAGTTAATGCTGCAGTCTGTAGTCTGTGGATGGGTACTAGCACTCCTTACTGCTGGGTGAATTTTAGCCAGATTTACATGTGTGAGTTGAATTGTTTGGGATTAGGAGAAAAAAAAAAAAAAGAGGGAAAAAATGAAAAAGAATGAAAAAGGTGGGAACTGGAACTAAATTCTATTTGAAACTTGGAATTTGCTAAATTCCTTTATTGTGGGTGAAATAACTATATTTATTGTAAAGAAAACATATAAAGGTATAGCTGGGAGTTGGCTAACTGGATCTCTCTGGAGTCTCAGCTCAAGGGTAATACTCCTGATATGACACCAGCCAGTTGAAAAAGTTTCAGATGTTTAAGAGTTTGACTGTAGACATTTGCTTCTGACTCCATTTCTGAATCTGTCCAGAGTTGATTTTGAAGCCTCATTTTTTCGCATGGAATCATTCAGGAAATTGGACCTAAGATGAATTAGTAACTTTATGCCTATCATGCTGTTGGATTTACTTATATCTATGCTGCATGCAGTTATTATTATGAACAACATACAAATGTTAGTGTGGACCATATGAGTGATTGAGATTTCTCCAATGGATACTATCACTGGGTCTTTAGGAACCCTGCAGGGCAGATTGAACTTCAGTTTTAAATACTAGTCTAATTATCCTTACAAAGTAAATTGCATGGTATTTAGGTTGGCTACTTTGAAAGCCCAAGATCTGAGGCTGCTTTGCAGTGATTTGAAATCTGTGTTTCTAGGGAGTTGAGTTATTTCAAACTAGATGTTTAACCACTAAATTGCATTTCTATCTCAACTTTTCACCTAGATAGGAATATCCCTAATGTCTATAATGAGACAAATGACAATTATTATTTTACCACAGATGGATGCTATTAATATGATGCTATCTCACCAGTGGTAATTAAACCCAGAGAAATATCTCAATTTTTGTCAGTGAATAGTCCAGGTCCTTAAAAAAATAAGTAATGCAGTGTTCTCACAATGAAGATTTCTTAACCCTTACATGACATAAAATGTTTGGTGACACAAAACTCAAGCAACAGTAGAACAAGACTCACCTACTTTAAATAGGGAAATATGCAAGTATTCCCATAAAGTGGCATTGGTAATTCCTTCACCTATTTATCAAGTAATCCATGACATCAAGGGTGTTAATGTCCCAGCATTTGCTAAAATCAGCTTTGTTAACATGAAGATAGATTTGTGCTAGTAGAACAAAGATAAGCAGCATGACCAGAGGGAGTCTCCTGCCTCATTCTTAGTTTTGAGTGTTGGGAGGTATTTTGGGGCTATTACTCACTGACACTGGAATCAACTAGTAGGGACACAATGGATTTCTTTTCTTTTAAAGTACACTATAGAGAAATGGCAGCTGTTTTTCTCAAGGCTTGCATTCTTCTAATCCATCCTTAAGAGAAAATCAATACAGATTCTCTCAAAGGCTTTCAAGGCTGTCTCCCATGTCAGATGTAAAAGAAGAAGAAACAACTTGTTTCAAGAAACTAGGGATGTTGAGAAACTTTAATAGGCTGTGGACCATATCTTCTTTCTTATTAGGTATACTTTTTTAAAATAAGTAAAAAAAAAAAAAAAAAACCCTTAAAAATCCCTCCTCAAAGGTACTTACCTCGTCATCATGACTCACCTTCAGAAACTTTGCCTTCCCACTTGATCTTCAGTTAGCAAGCTTGATAAATCAATAACTGAAACAGTGCCCTCCTGCTTCCCTTCCCTTCCCTTCCACAGTGAATGGTATGAATTTTATTTTATAGCCAAGAAGTCACAAAGCAACCTCTCTATTCCTATACAACAAAGAAAGCTCAAAGGTCTCTGAGTTGCTAATAATAAACCCCTAAAAATAAAAACCGTATATGTTTTAAAATACAAAAAGAAAATCACAGAATTTATAGTAATTGAATAATCATTTGTAACTCTGAAATAATTTTCTAACTCAATGTTCCTGATCCAGTAATGAATAATATTGTCTTTTGCCCCGCAACTCTTCAAGTGAAATAAATTCTGAGACTTAATCTTTCTTTTTTTTTTTTTTTTTTAAGAGAGATCTAGTCTCAGAGGCCTGGAACATTAAAATCTTAGACACTTTCACATGATGCTTCAGGAAAAAAACCTTACCATGTAATCTAATTAAAGGTAATTCTGCTCATGTGGGCTGTGTTTTCCTTCTTTGCATAAAAGCTCTGATTGCCTATCTAATGCCCTTATAAAAGAAAACAATGGAAAGACATGATAAGAAAAGAGAGATGTAGAAGGGGAAATGAACTGAAAGTGCACAGTAGCTAATAAAAGCTATTCTGTAATGTTATACCTTCTGTAAATTTTTATATGAAATCTCAGAAAGCCTTGAAAAGGAAAAGGTTTTATTGTTAAAGAGTTAATATACTATTCAAGAGATAGGCTTGTCTTGCTTTCCATCTGAAAAATAATCTCATTGCAGCTTCTGAATGCACATTTCACTGCTTTTTGGATGACCTGCTTTTATCTAAGTACAGTGCTCTGAATTTCAGTAGATTGGTCCTTATTGTAAAGAACTGAATTCAGTTTGAGGTCCAGTTCTGAGAAAGAAAAAGACTAAAACACCACAGCAAAATATGGTACTTTATGCTTTGGCTTATCAGACAGCTTAGTCTGGGAGAGCTGGACCTCACTGGGTAAGATTCATAAATGAACTTTCTGATTTTCAGCAGTGAGCCATACTGTATTTAAATTAAGGTTTCAATCCTACCTCCAACATTAAAATTAGATAGTGATGTTGTTGGTCATGACTGGTAAAACAAAGCGACAGTGCTGAAAAGATTTTTCTCTCCCTGAGAGTTATGTTACTTTTACCTCTTAACTTTAAGTAAGGCATTTGAAAAAAATGTTCAGATATATAACTGCTTTGTGTTTTCTTCAGGATGAGTTTTCAGTTTAAAATTACTCATGCATAAGGCTGAAGGGGATAATTTTGTTTGCAAATGTTTGGTTGTTTCGTTGTTTGGAGGTTTTTTACTTCCAAATATATCTTACATTTTGATCTTATTCACAGCTGTAAAAATATTCTTTGTTCTTGGAGAACACTCTCCTGTGCCTTCCAAAGGATGCAATGATTTTGCAGGGCAGTTTCGGAGAATGTGTGATCATCCTGCTTTTGGAAAAGGATTGAAAATCTATCACAGATGGGATAGTGCTTGAAAATCTTGATTCTCAATGAAAGACTGTAAAAGTGTAAAAGCTCCTTCATTACTAGGAGATGCTTCTCAACATTGTCACTGTGATATGAAATAAAGACTAGCAGAAAAACAAGTAGTGGTAACAGAATTAAACCAGAGACATGAATTCTCCATGCTTTCAAAGTAATCTTGAATTTCACATCATAATTTGCTTTTTATAAATCCTTCTGTTTCACGTGGTGTTTGTGGTGTACTAGGATGCTACTAGCTTGTGATGTTGCTCTGTTACACTGACGTTGACTTTGAGAAACCCCTGACTATGTGCCACTGAGATCATGAATTAGTAGCAATATTAGGACCACCTTGTTATTAAGTGGTGACACACAAAGGAGATTATGCTGAGAATCCATATTATCCATTAAATTTGCAAAAAAATGCCAAATATGGAAGCTGAAGGAAGAACTATGCATGTTTGTTTTCATGTTGTGTCAGATAATGAAAAATGAATTTTCACTAGGTACTGTGAAAGAGGAAACAACAATTTCCTGACCAAAAAAAAAAAAAAACCACCAAAAAACAAGAAAAGACAAAAACCCCAAACTTATTTTTCAAATAGAGAGGTTGACATATAATGAGGAAGAGACTGGTGCATTTCCATTTGCAATAACCTGTCAAGAAAATAAGATTGGAGAAGGGGGACATGATGATGAAGCAAAAAAGATGTGGTGGAAAGAGTTACATTGATCATCATGATTCAAAAAAGTCATAATAAACAAAAAGCATTACGTAAATATTTTTATATTGTCATGAGTATCACTTACTGGCACAAAATCTCTCTCGGGTCTCTAACACAGCAGAAAAAACATTCCCGAAGAACATACTCAGGTTTAAATTGTTTTTCATCCTTCAGGACAAGCTGCATGGTTCTATCTGTTTTATGCCCTCAACATCACAGAATGTATGTCTTAAAAAACAGTTCAAGCTAATAAAACCAAAGGCAAAAGACCCAATTTTTCCTTGTGCCCCTTAGCTCAATAAAAGAAGATGTAAATTCTGTGTGTCCATTTATTTTTATGTTATACAAAAGCGTACTAAATTTGGAATAACTCTTTGACTGAAAATTCTGACATTTTAAACTTTGCTTTCATTATGAATGAAGACAAAACCAATGTTAGTTGAGATACGAAAAACTATCAAGGAAAATATTTAATATTTAAAATTTATAATCTTCTGAGAAATTACTTCATGCTTCATTAGAGAAAGCTTTGTAACCTGCAGTAAGACTGAAGAATTACAGTGTACTAGCTAGCTCCTGCCTATAGTGATTTTTAAAAATAATTTTGTTATCTGCTGGTTTATGATCTTCCAGTTACAACACAGCTTTTGATGCAGCACGGTATCATTTCACTGTGCTTGATGGCATTATAGTGCCTTGTGTAGTGGTTCCTCAGGTGGCTCCTGAACTGCTTGTTTTCTTGTGCAAAGTTCTTTGTGAGGCCTCAAATTTCCATTTGTGACAATATTCAGGTGCTTTGGTTGGTTTGTAATCTGACCTGAACAAATTCATCATTTAGTTTTTATTTTGTTGTAGACAAGAGGAGAGTCTACTTTCAGTGGAAAATAGAACCTGCTAGTCCTGTCAGTTAATCAAAGGCAGCTTGTAACCCATCCAGATTTCCTGTTTAGGAAGTAGGTCAGAAGTTTTCAAGTTTGGATCCCTCATGTGTTTTAAAATGAATTACTTGTTTTCAAAAAGTGGGAACACTTACTGTTTCTTGATAGTCTCACCAAAATTCAGTGCTTCCTCCTTGTGCATTCAGCTAATTGGCTTGTGGTCGCGTACTTTGAAAATGCTGAAGTTGTCTAGAATATGGATGTATTTATAATGTGCCTGCAAGACATTGATATTGTTACAACTCCATGTGCCATAGTACAGGCACTTTGATAATTGTACTGAAAGAAAATGTTTTTATAATCTGTGTAAAAGAATGTTTTGATAACTTTCATAATATCTAATAAATAAAGCTGAGCCCTGTGAAAATTAGACCATGTTCTTTCATTCTGTATTTACTTAGGTATCCATGTATGATTGATTGGCTCCTTTTTAGGGTTGAAAGGAAGGATTCGCTAGAGTACGTGCAGATCTTAGTTTCTGAATCTCGGAGTCCCTTTAAACTCACCAGAATGAGTAGGTTCTACTTGCATAAACTTCATCTCATTTTTATGTACAAAACAGCTCAGTTGCATTGTTTCTCTTTCTCTCCTTTGACATGTAAAAGAGTGTAGGATGAGCAGCTGGTATGTGGAGATCGATACTAAAAGTGTGTAAAGTTAAGTTGGCCGAATCGCCCAAAGTTTCAAAATTTTGCCATGAGCTGCCCTAGTGAAGAAGTCTAGAGCGCCTTTGGTAGTGCAGAGATCCATACAGGTGAGTTATTCAAGATATGTAACTGTGACTGGAATCAACTTGTGACTGATCAGCTCATGTCTGGATTTTATACAGACACAGGAGGAGGTCATATGTGCCTCCCAGTAGTTTTGTAAGGGTGTAACATTTTGTTTATGCAGTCTTTCTTTAATACATCCAGAGAACTCAGTACTAGATTTATATTTGTTTTAGGGAACAGCAATTACTTTGAACACCAGGAAGTATTCCAAAATCGTGCATATTCAGACAAAAGTTTTAATGCCTGCTCCAGCACAAAAATATGAATATGTTTTGCACAGTATGTTTCTTGCTATTATCCCTTTCTGCAGCAGTGAAAAACAGATCTGTTATAGATATATAGTTACAGAGTGAATTTGATCTTTTTATGAACTTGGTCAAAGTTCATAAAGAATACAAAGAGGAATGCTCCTGTGCTAAGATGACATTCTCTAATCTTGTATGTGCAATAGGCACAAAATATTTGCTGCCTGAATTTCAAGAGAACGTGAGGTCATTGATCAGTTCCTGATTCTCAGACTGCTGAATGGGAATGTGATTAATAGATGTAGTCTATCATTATTCATCAGCAAGCAAGCTAAAAAATTAACCATCTTAAACTATGATATCACCTTTTAATAGGTGATATCATAGTCATGAACAATATATGCTATCCTATGAGTAATTTAACTGTAAATACATCAACAGCAGCTCATCTGTTTAATAGCTTAAATGGCATTGATCCTACTGTAAACAAAATAATGCCATTTAAAATATAGATTAATGTCAGCTAATTAGTATTTTAGAATTTACTGTTGGCAAAAAAAAATCAACAAATTTATCTATTGCATTTAGTCAAAGTTATCATTTTGACTGAAATTGGAATCTCTGTAAGCACTGGAAAGAAAGCTTACTCTTACCTAGTTTTCTAATGTAAAAATCTAAGGATTTTCTGTAAAATATGATTACAGCCTCTTTTGTCACAGACAGCGTCTTTACGAGAACAAACACACAACATTTCCTGGGTTTTATTCTGGAGGAAAATTAGAAAATTTAAATTCTAATGCAATTAGATTAATAAGTTAAAAAATTACTACTGAAATTACATGTGATTATCACTATGATTTTCACACTGGTTCTGCATAATAGAAGTTATATAACTCTAAATCCAGAGAAGGGGAATATTTGTGAGAATATTCATATTCAACAGAGGATCAAATCTTAATGCATCTTTTTGGGCATCGCTTTCTTACTGTTTGCTTGAGAGGTGATAGACTAGGCTCTGAATGCCTTGGGTTTCTTTGAGCTATGTTAGACTTGAGTTGCAATTGTTAGAAAGTTTGTAATGCCTGTTTCTAGCAAAAACTGGTAAAGTGCTGCTATTCCAAGTGCTATACGTAGATAGTCATATGAAGAATTAGTAAAGTAGTGCAGAGGGGTTACTTCTTTACTTTAATGCTGTAGTCTTCATTCACATGTAGTCAAAATTCGCATGCAAGGGAACAAAACTTTTGCATTTGGCAGATGAGGGGACAATCTTCTTTGACCATGTCTTGTTTTCTGCACAGCATAGCTATCACACATTAATGTTGTGCTAAAATTCCTGGTTTTTTTTCCCTGTTTCCTGGGCAGTGGGTAATTCAGATCAACCATTACCTATATATTAGCATACAATACTGTCTTCACTCACTTATATGTTGTGTTTGTACAGATATTGAGGTTTTAGTCTCTACCTTGGTTTATACCAGTCTGTCAATGACTGGGAAAGCTGCAACTTTAACAAATGTCTATGCTGCCTGGAGGAAATGGGTGTCTTCTTTAGCTGTGTTTTTCCCATCATCCCACCTCCTAAAACTGATCTCCCAGTCAGTGCGGCTTCAAAAGGGCAGAGAGAATACTTCCCTATTCTTTCTCACTGCTCCTTTTCTGTCAAAATGTGACAGGTTTCTCACATAAATCAGTGTTGACCCCCTCCCTCCTACCATCCCGTCAGAACCAGAAGAGTTTCCATTTTCCTCTACCTGCTATGAGAATTGTTTGATGGGAAGCACTGGCCCTTTTGTCTGTCTCCTGACACAGTCCTGAGCAGAAAAGGGAGAAAGGGAAAGAACATCTTCATGAGGCTGTCTTCCAGCCACCTGAGACGAGGTAGTGAAGCTGGGACTGGAACAGATGATAGAATTGGCAGGGTTAAAAAAAAATTGAAGCCTACTGAGCAAAGCAACCACTGGTCAGTAAATGAGTTAATGATAGCTCCCACAAGGCAAGCAAAAGAATTGTGTTCTTAATTTTTACTATGGTGGGTAATAGACATTTTCTGAATGCTGAATATTTACAGCATCATCAGACATAAATGGAACAATGCATTTATTTTCTTTTAAACCTTGTGGTATATGGAACAATTAATTCTTGGTTTGAGTTAGGGGGTTTTTTGTTTGGTTGATTTGTTTTTTTTGTTTGGTTGGTTAGGGTTTTTTTAAATGGGTTTTGGGGGTTTTGTTTTTCCCAAAGAGAAAGGGATCTGTCCTGCAATTTTTCATTTTTATGCTTGCTTGTTTGCTTTGAAATTTGTGGAGCTGATGATTCCCCCAAACTTCCTTTTAGGGTCTTCAGGACATACTAATGTGTCATAATTGGTATCATATCATCCTGTTTGCAGTTACTGTAACTAGTTCACAATATTGGTGGTTTTAAAAGTTAAAAAAATGTATTGTTGCATAGTATCTTCAACTTACATTTAATAGGAAGTGTCATCCTTTATGGTTTTAGTGTAGAGCTTAAAAGATGATCTTCAGAATCTTAAATGAAACTTAAAAAAAAACTAGTGTCGTTTTAAATCCTGCTATTATTTCAAGCCAGTTTTATGATGTTATAAGCTTAAAGTCATTAGTCTTGAGTGCCAGAGGCTGTAAATATTGAAATTAAGGAATTATTTGTCTGGTGAATGAAAATATGGATCCATCTAGGTGCTCCAGCCCTAGTCAAGTCATTTGAACTTAGCCTCCATAGCAATAAGATTTTCCTTGGTACATTCAATCTAACAGAATCAGGCCTCTAAATGATAAAAAAAAATTTCTAGTGATGAGCAGTGGAGAGTTCTTTATAGTTTAAGTGCTCATCATGGTGATAGTTTACTTTCCTATTAATTGTATTTTGAACTGAGGACTGTGTTGTTAGCCTGTTGTCTGCTGACGTTGATATTTGTGTTTATGTACGTTAGCCTTCGTAACAGTAATAACCTTATTTGTGAAGTTTCTAAGTGGTATTTGTGTTTCTAATTCAGGCCTCAAAAGAGTTGCCTATAATTGAAAAGCAATATTCAGGCTCTTAGGAGCTCTTTTCTTTCGTCTACATTTAAATGCCACAATGGAAAGAAAGCATTTAAAGATGTGCATTATTCACATGGCCACTATTGAAGTGTCATGTTAATAAACATCAACTATCAAAGTAAGAAAGTTTTTTGTTAGTATTTTTAGCTGTTCTCACAAAATCCTGAATGTAATTTCTCTTATGTTTATATACTGCATAGAAAAAACCTTATTTTTGATGCAAATTGGATAATTTTGGAAATTAAAGTAAAAAATAATTTTATGAATCTTAACTGTTAAAAAATTAAAATTATTATTCTTCTATTCTTCCATTCTGAGACAGATTCTTTGTAACTATGAGGTTAAACTTTGACCCTGCACTTGGAGCTGATATTCCTCATGTAATCACTGCTACTTACTTATTGGTGAGGAAAGATCCCTGGTAAATTTATTTCCTATTCTATTTCTTCTCAAGCTAAAAAATTATGTTGTTATACTGCCTCATAGATTGAAGTGTTACAACTACAGATACCAACTGAAATATATCTTTATGAAGTTAATCTCAGTTCTGCAAGCTGTGGCCAATTTTTTTAAGCTCAAAAACTGAAGAGAGAAAAAAAAATATTGCACTAGCCATGATGGGAAAGGCTTGCAAAATTGGGTTCCTTTTCACTGGCAACTGGACTGAGTCTTATTATATGTAAGGCATTAAATTGTAATGAAATCTTCTTATGTCTGCTATGGTAGACAAGCACTTGCCTGCTGAGGAGGACTAAATTTCTGCCTTCCATTCCTTTTTCCCCTTTCAAGTCAAAACAAGTAAAAGAGCCAAATGTGATTTTGTTTCTTAGAAGACCACTCCATATTTGCCATTGATCAGACACTCATCTTTGGAAAGGAATTTTGTTTCTTATTACTTGGTGGAGGTGAGATATTTCTTCCTTAACACTCTTTGATGTGCCTCTTACCAAGCATGAGCTTGGACAAGCTGCTTAGCATCCATCTGTGTCTCAGTTCCATCAACAATTAGATAAGTAGTGTTTGCTCATCATCATGACCTTTTTGTAACTGGGAGGAAAAGCTCACCATATAAAAAACTTCACAGAACTCTGATGGTGGAGTAGGAATCTGCAGCGGGGAAGAGCCAGGACTGATTTTGGATGTTGAAAGGAAGCTTTTCTCTGCTGATCTCACTATTCCTATTAGAAACACAATAGGATTAGTGTGTGGTACATGATACAGATCTCACAGGACTGTACATGAAATCTCACTTATTCATGTGCTGCTTTACAATGTGGAAATCTAAGGTATTAAAGCATCAGGAATCTTTAAGTGCTACTGCAGGCTGTTCATCAGGGATTTGGATGCTGAATCACAATCTCTTCTAAGCTCATTTGGAAAACCTGGCAAAGGCACTTCCATTTGCCCATTCAGATGTAATCTGTCAATATTTATAATTAGAGGCTCAGCTGTTTAACTGAGGGCAAAAAAGGAAAAACAAAAATCTGCAGTAAAATAATATACTGGAAAGTTTGAGACCTGCTTTTTATACTCTGACAGAAAAAGTAAGGGGATAAAAATAACAAAGAGGCTAAAGGGAGTACCAAAATGTTTTGGAGGCAGTAGGGTTAACTATACCTTCGTCAAGTTTCAATCAGTTTTATAGGGCTTCAATACAGGAAGACGCCACGAAGAAAGAGATGCTAAGTTTTCTTCAGTGTCTTTCATAAGGTTAGAAAGAATTTTCCGTGTGGTTTAATGCTGTTCTTCCTGCTGTGAAAGGTATCAAACATACCAGCTTCTTAGAAATATCATCTCTTTGTGATTGGGGCATTTTCTATATTGCTGAAAATGGTATGCCTAGCTGGAATGAACTCCCATTGCATAGGAAAATGGGAGATTTATGATAATATTGGTACTTAATGGCCAATGTAGATGCTCACTGTGAAGTTTTGCCTCTGACCATACTGCAGCCAGCACTCCTCTCTGCCTTACAGGCGAGGTGAGTGTCAGAGATAAGTCAAAACCAAGATCTTTACTGTTGCTAAAAATCTGATTCCTTATGTAGAGAGACAAAGTCAGTGTGGCAGAAAATCCTGGGAGGAAGGGATTTGGCTTAAGCTGATGATGTCTAAGCATTAAGACAGCTAAATTAGAACTTCTAAATTACCTAAGTGCTGCTGTGTCCCTGCAGCGACAGCTCTGAGTCATGTGGGCTGCGAGTGGAAGGTGGGAGGATGGCACTCGCGTGATGATGCAGCGTGTGGCACAGCTTGGGGTAATGAGTACTTTCAAACCCTGTAGCTTACTGAAAGCAGTCTCCTAAAGACTGAAAGTAAAGAATCTGGCTATTCCTTAGCTGTTATTTTCTCTTGTTCTGTACTGAATAAAGCTAACTTATCCTTACCAGAGCCTGGACAACTTTGTACTGTGTTACGACTCTGCCTGCAGTAGGGAAAGACCTGGTGAAGTGGGAACAAATGGTAGTACTGGTATGGAGAGGAAAAACAGATAGAAGAGCAAGGATCTGAGGAAAGAAATGTTTGAAAAAAATTCTTTAGGACTATCCAGTGACCTGGTTATTCCCTGTCCAGCTTTAACTTCATGTTTTAAAGGAGAAGCTGCAATACTAATACATGAAAGTTCAGCAATATTTTGATAATCAGATCATGGTGTCCTTTTTTAACATTACCAACCCAGTGCTGACTATAGATATACATATTTTAGCAACCATGCTTTTGGTGCAACTTTTTGCAAGATGCAGTGATCTGAAATATTTGATGGTTTCTAATTCTGAGATAACTGCAACTGTTTGAAAACTTTATCAGACTCCTAGCAGCAGCACTAGGGCTATTATCTGGTATTCATTTTTTAGTCCGTCAACAGATTTTTTTTGTCACTGATTTTAATATTTCATGCTCTAAACCAAAAAAAAACCAGATAATAAAATTTTCTTCCTCAGTGTCTAGACAGTTGTGTAAATATCTGAACCTGGCCTTTAGTGTGAGGGAAACAGGTATTTTTGCTTTGCTTTCTTTGTGTGTTGGTAACATTGGGGCCAGATTTGATGGGGATGAAGAATATCAAGTTGTATTTTAAAAGACTTGCCACACAATGGGTATTGTCAGAAAAATACATGGCTTTGTTTTTAGGTTGTAGAAGTAATATTGTAAGCATCCTAAGAGTTTTATAAGGTAAACTGGAAGTGTTCAAAAACCATGCAGATGAGGCCCTTAATGACATGGTTTAGTGGTGGACTTGGCAGTCCTGGGATAGTGGTTGTACTTGATGATCTTAAAGGTCTTTTCCAACCTGGTTGATTCTATGATGCTATATCAGTGTCAGCCACTCAACAGGAAAATGGGTAATGCTTGTCATATATCTGCATCTTCCTGAGACACAATTTCCTCCTTAAAGAAAAGCTATTTGGGTATATTTTATATATTCTCTGTATTCATTTTTCAGGAAGCAGCCTTTCTGTGGCTTGTGTTGTGTAGTTGCTTAAAGTGGTCTAAGAAAATCATATCCTAGATTCCATAAACAGCTTGAAAAATGGGAGCTTTGAAGGTTTTTAAGAATTTATGTTACAGAAATATTCTATAAGCCTAAAATACATGATAACAGCCACATGTCTTCCTTCTGCAGATGACCTCTACTGCATTAGCTAATCAAAAATTACAACAAAATAAAACAAAAAACCAAGGGGATGTTCGGACCTGCTCATCTATGTATACCAATCTTGAAATTAGACAAGCAGCACAGTCAAAGATGCAGAAAAGGCAGTGAAAAGACAACTGTGTTTATTTACACACAAGGAAGAGAAGGTGTACCTCATAGAAGGAAAATTTTCAGCTCTCATCCACTACAGTTTGTCCAGCTGTGTAGGAATTTTACAATGGTTTAAGCTATCAAATGTGAAGTCTCTGTAAAATGCTGCAGCTTCTCTCTCAATCATATTGTATTATAAAGACACTGGCTATAGCTTGAGGTCAAAATAGATGATATTTTCATATTTATCTTTTTTGCTGCCAGTATAGGTTTTCAGATGGATAATGTTGTAGCAAGAGAATGTCTTTCTTCAGTGCTGTGATATTGCATGTGACTGTATGAGTTTCTGTGTAGGAAATGATTTGGGTTATTGCTTTATGACAAACTCACAGTTCTCAGTGCTGTATATGGCACAAAAGACAGTTTGCCTTTGCCTCAAGGAGCTTCTGGCCTGAAGGTTGGGTTCTGGGGAGAGTTGCATGGTGATTATCATCATCCCTTCTGTCAGATATCTGATGCTGATGTGATCACTGGACTACAAAGATTTTATTTTTTTTTTTTTTTTTTTATCCTAACCATTCCTACCAGTGAAAGTGCATACGCTAACCCCTTGTAAAAACACTACAGCAGTATTTTCTCAGATTTGTAGTAAATCTTGTGTGTTCAAGTGCTCCTCTTAATCACACTGAATTCCCTGAATACCAGGCCAGAGGTTGTTAAAGGCAAATGTTTCCCTCAGAGTACATTGGCAGCTATCAGACTGGCCAGGTGTACTGGGCAGAAAATCCCCGGAAATCTGCTGCATATTTTTCCTCAGCTGTTGAACATGCACTTCCTGGTGGGAGTCTTAGAAGCCCAGTACCCTCATTTGTGGGTTTCCAGTCTCTTGAGAGCTTTCCGGCAAATCTGGATGGAAAACATATGTCATCAGATCCACCTTTTACATTTTGGACAAATTTTTAAATAAAAAATGAATATGTTTGATTTTCGTGCAGACTATTGAAATGACTGCTCTAAACAGAGGTTGATATGGAACACAGACACACATTTCCCTCTCCCCTCCCCCCCCATCAACCTGCAAACATTTAAACATATGTATAGCTGTGTCATGGGTTCAGCAGTAGCAGTCATTTTTTCTCCTTCTTGGTGGCTGGTGCAGCACTGTGTTTCTAACTTTCAACCTGAGAACAGTGCTGATAATACTGATGTTTGTAGCTGCTGCTTAGAATGTTTACAATTGGTCAAGGACTTTCTGAGCCTCATGCTCTGC
>WYDI02004238.1:17918-65403 GCA_009867235.2 Psittacus erithacus | reverse complement strand
TAGCGACCATCTAAATAAGGGCCGAGTGTTTACATTTCCTACATTGCCCCTCGCGGGGGGGGGGGTGGGGGGGGGGGGAAGGGAGGAATGGGAAAAGGGAAGCCAATTTCAGGCTATTAACATTTATTTAATGAAAGATGGACCAGATAGACCCACTTTAAAGAGTAGTTTAGGGAACTTTCTGGTTCACACGCATTCATCTACAAATCAGCTGGCAGAGCTGTGCTTTGTGGATCGTAACTGGAGGTGTCACATGGATTTCTAAAAGCCTGCTTCCAGGAAAAGGGCAACTCTGAATGCAAACAGGAAGTCTGGCTGTAGAGCTGTCAGAAGGATCCCACACAAGGCAGTTAAGAACTAATACAGGATGGTTTACCTTTGGGTCACCTATTGAAAACACTAACCCTACGGAGAGCTACAGCCAGTGACAGGCAAAAGCTGTCAGGAAGCTTCTTGTGATCTCTGATGGAAACAGAAAGAGAAACTCAGGTCAGTTTCAGATGACTGTTGAAAAAGAGACCTGAAAGTAAGAAATAGAGGCTTGTTCTAGGACCTTAATTCAATAGGCCCAGCTTTTATATCTGGGACTTTTAATCACAGCTACAGTTTCTTTGCTTTTAGATCTTTTCAGTAAGAAAAAGCTCTGACACCAATACAATGCAATCCGATGTTAAAAACATCAAGATAGTGCTGAACCAATTTGCAGACTATGAGAAGTTTTGTTATTATACAAAGAGAGACCTATGAATATCTAGGAGATTGAAAAGCATCATATTATACCCTTACAAAAACCACCTACAACCTTATATTTGACTTTTTTTGAGGACTGTTTGCATCTGGAGAGAAGATAGCTGTTTCTGAAGGAAGTATATTTCTGACAGGTAATTGAGAATCGTAACTGAGCTTGCTTGGCTGCTTGTGGGAGTCCCTAGCACAGGGGAATATGAAGCTGCTCCTAAAGACAGCAACTCTGATAGTTGCAAAACGATTGCTTTTGAGAATAACCAGATAAAGTCAGTGAGCCATCCACCAGTGTCATCTCGTTTCTTTACTACCTACTTGTTTTCTTCCCCCTTATATGTTCCTGAAAATGCGAGGACAAGAAATTCTCCTGGAAAGAGTGCATTTAATAGGATGTAGCTTTTGCCTATTCTAGCTCTTGGAAATTGTGTTTTGATTTATTATGTGTGGTTTGGCAAATCTGCTCTTGCAAGCTGCAGGCAATTGTCTGTAGAAACCATGCTTGCTCTGAACGCAATGAGCACAGAGGCCTCTGATGGGCTCCTTAGAGACCACCATGAATGGAGCCAATAAAACAGAAAGCCAAAGGAAATATTTGTGTTACAGTCCAGGAAGAATCAGACCTTGGTTTTATCAGTCTCCTCAGTCTTCTGTGATGGAAACCTTCTCTAAATGCGCCCATCATTAAGTCAAGGTAAACACACTTTGCATCCTCAGTCCAGAAATACAAAATATCCTCGCATGTCAGCACCCCTGGACTGTCAGCATCCCTGATACAAGGCTCAGACTCTCCTCCAGGGGAGAGAAACACTGATGTCGGGTGCAGAGTGGCTCATGCTGCGTATGCTGGAGCAGTGCCTGGGAGGACAGCAACTTGGTGCCACTTGCTAGCTCATTGTGCGATTTAGTACAGCTGAGGTCCTTGAAAATCCTTATGTAGTGAACTCAGCAAAATCAGTCCATAATCTCAGCCTGCTCATGTACAGCAGGAGTCTGTGGGTCCTGCAGCCATCCTGGCTCCTGGCACCATTTCTGCCTGGCCGTTGAGGCTGGAATGGCAAAGGCAACAGCCCTGGGTAGGAGCTCAGGAAACACATGTGATGCTTTTTGATCTGCTGCCTGTCTGGAAATTACTGGAGAGCTGATGGACAGGGTGGCCCATGTGCATGAGCAAACCCTACACACCCACATTAGAAATGCTGTGGCTGGGTAGTTTTTCCCAAGCTCCAGCCAGCTCCAGAGAGCAGGACCTGCCAGGGCACAGCATATTTATGGAAGGGTAAAATTCCAATCTTTGCAGGTCAAGGCCCATGCAACATTCAAATCCTACTGAAGGGTATCCTGATCAAAGAACCTGGGACAGCATTTCAGCTTACTGTGGGTGGATGCACTGAGAAAAGCTGTGCAGCAAGTTTCATACTGAGTTGCCCATTGCTGATGATGACACAGGAGTCTGTCATTGATTCTTCTGGGCTCCAGGGTGATTATTCCTGTGGATGCAGTTGCTCATGTGCATAAGTATGTGTGGGAATGGGGCCTTTGGCTGGTACCACTAAACAGAGTTTTATCACAGCCTTGACAAGGGTTTTACTCCTAAACCTCCTTAATGATCTCAAGGCACTCCCACATTCATTCCCTGTTTAACAGGGCTAAGCAGAGCAATAAAGAAGGGGTGAGGAAGCTACAAATGCATGAGGCTCAGCAAGACACTGGACTGAAGTCCTAAGTAGCAGCAATTACTTTTTCTGCTGGTGTATTTGCTGTCCTCACAGCTGAAAGTTATGGTTGTGCTTTTTTGGATGAGAAATACCTGTATTTTCTTTCTGACTCTGCACTGTTATTCACTGCATGTTTCCAGCACAGCATTCAGCTGTTGGTCACCGGCCCCCTCACAGCACCGCCACAGCAAAGGCTGTCAGTTCAAAAATGGGGTTCCTTGTTTGCAGCACTTTGATTTTTGAGGAAAGCGATCACTGTGGAGTCCTTCCAAGAGTCTCTTCACTGTTGTTAGGAGAAGGTAAGGGCTTCCCTGTACGCTTCAAGGAAAGGAATTTTGCCTCTGGATTCTTTGCTGTTGTTGGTGCTTTTGACTTGTGCCTGGATGCAAAATTCAGCAAGAGTCCTCAATATCTAAGCGGCCTGTGAGCACATGGATGCTGTATAAAAGTATTAGCAGCAAAAGCTGATTTTTCCTATGTAGCACTGTGATGTTTACTCCCCACTTAAGGGTCCATTCAGAAACCCAGTCACTGCTGCACCAAAGCACCTTCCCACCTTTCCTCTGCCAGATCCAAATGGTCCTGGGAGGTAAGGAAGCATCACGAGCATTTCACAGAGTCTGTGGCCCCCATCAATCACTGATATCTGTCACTCAGCAGGATCTGCACTTTGGCAACTTGCACATGGTCTGGCACATAACGTCTGCACAGAGAAGGGCACACACAAGTTGGGGTGGAGCCAGCAGATGAATCTGAGTCTCAGCAGTCCCTCTGGAGTGCTTGAAATGCAAGGTCATCCTCAGCATTGTCATTCCTTGGCAGTGTCTGGGTGCTCTGTATTACCTGTGGCGCTCACCACAGAGTGGTGCCTTGCTATGTGGGCAAGATCAAGAGGACAGATGATGCTAAAAGTGTGCAGCAGCCCACTCCTCCACTTGAGTGCTCATCTACATCATTACTGCTGCAGACCACCAGGACCATTGCAAGCAAAAGGTCTTCAGGTCCAAAAATCACCCAAAGTCACTTGTAAGCAGGCCAACGATCCTCCTGAAAAAGTCAGAAAAATGCCACAAAAATGTTATCCAAAACACATGGGCAAATCTGAATTCTCTTTTCCAGAAACTGGTGTGAATAACTTTACCTGTAGAAGGGGAATTGCTGTGAGCAGACTCTCTCAGGACCTGGCTCCCAGTGCAGCTCTCTGACATGTGGATTGTGTGAGGGTGAAGGAGGAAGTTGCTCACATGCCTCCGGCAATCTGTCATCCCCAGGTTCAGGCTGCAGCGAACAAGTGCCAGCACCACGCACCATTTAATTAACCTTTCTACAAGCTGTAAGATGAGCCACCTCCATTCGCCACGAGATTTATTTCAGCACTACATGATGGCAGTAGAAAATAGATACTACAATTTAAGGGAGTGTAATAGGGGCAATACAGTTCCATTAGATATATTGGTTTAGCATAATGGAGCGTTCTGATTTTTTACAGTCTTGCAAATTCATTCTCTTTCTCATAAGTCAAGGTTCCTGAAAAATACTCGCATCATATTCGTTTCTCCTTAGCACGCGTGTGAAATGCACCCTGGGCCCGTGAAGCAGAACGGCAGCGTCAGAGATCCACAGATGTTTTGCCTGCACCATATGGCGCATTAGGCACTGTTCCCCACAGAGCGCCTTCTTGCACTGAAAGTCAATGTTTTTCCCACACATGGGAAAACCAAATGGAGTGGCTATAAAAGGGAATATGAAAGAACAAAACAGCAACCAACGAATCAAAGAAAACTGGTCTGAAAAACCAACCCAGAAAGAGTAAGTAGTATGCACACTGATAGAAAAAGCTGGCTGTACTGCTCTTCAGTGAACACTGTGAATTTAAAGCACATATGAAGAGTACATTAGACAATATGCTAAGTTGTATCCCAGCCTTATATACTATTGTTAGCTCGTACTCCAGTATTCAAGCACTCAACTACAGAGAGCTCTGGAGAAATGACTTTTTATAACTGTCTGTGTTTTGTCAGGGGGATGGAATATTGTTAGCGCAGCTTGCAAATATCGTTACTGGAAAGCGTAGAGTGTTTCTACAGCATCTGTCATTTAACTACACCCAGTGCAGTAAGGATTAATTCATTTGAAATTGACAAAAAAATAAACAGAAAACAAATGGATTAAAGTAATATAAGACTTCCCAAGTCTTAGCCTATATGACCTAACTCTGCCTGTCAATCATACAGACATGTTCAAAAAGATTTTCTAAGGCACCAATGTCAATAAGACATCTATGGTAAATCCTATTTGACCTTTCTGGGGGGCAACGTACCTAGCTCCCAGCTACAGCTGTGCAAGTCTTCCCCAGGAGACATAACCAGCCCTTGCTTTGCCTGTCTCTTTGGGCCATGCTCTAATAGCTCTTCATAAATGTATTCCTGCTGTAGAAATAGCCCTTTAGGCAGGATGCAAAGAGCATCAGCTCCAGTCAGAGCTACAGACTGAGCATAAAAGGCCCACACCATATCCTCTAGCCCCTGGGTTCTCCCTTGAGAATATGCCACCCAAAACCTGATCCAATTGTGAATCCCACACTTGCTTAGAGAAGTCTGGCCAGGAGCAGACTTAAGCTCCATCTTAAGGCTTGTGGAGCTTCAACTGTGCCATTTGACATGGGATTGTCAAATGACAATCCCATGAGACTTTAGGAGGGACAGTAGAGCCCTTCATACCCCAAGAAGTTTTGGACCTGACAAGATCACAAGCATTTCGTGCATTTCCTGCATGATAGACAGAATTAAGGAAAACGCTCCCAACTGAAAGCTATACCTGTATGCAGTAAAAGATATATATGGTTCTCCAGCCAATGCAAATAGGAAACCTACTGATGTTCTCTGTATATGTAGACTCTGCTCTCCAGATCCTTTTTCTGTGGGCACATTTCTTTACAAAGGACATCCCACAGGCTTCAGAAGGACAAGTCATTCAGGTTTTAGGCAGTGCTGCATTGCTGCTGGTGTGAGCAAGCTGAAGGCAGCAAATAACTGGATTTCAAACCATCGTTTGGACATCTCAGGCTGAAGAAAATGCCTGAATCATCTCACCTCATGTTTTCACCACTGACAGCCTCCAGCCCTCCCAGCAGAGCCAACAGAGTGACTTTGCTACAAAAGAGGAGCGATAGCTGAGACCACAGGCCTCCCACGCACACACTATCGGAGGGAACTGGTACCAAGTTCCATCATGTAAACAGCCAGGGCAAAGGAGAAGGAGGTGGTGGTGGGGTTAAATATCTGCTCTCTTTTACAAGACCACCTACAAAATGCTGCAAAGACCCCGCAACAAAAATAATCTGCCACGATTCCAGTGTTAGGTAAAATATAAACAAGTGAAGTGCTCTGTTAAAGAGAACATCTGGAAGTTGCGGGCAGCACAGATGTTTTCACAAGTTGTTTTTTACAGAAAAGTAACCCTGCTAAGCTTCCTGCCTCTTCCATCTTGTCTCTCTTGACTGTGTTTATCAAGCCAAGATATAAACACATTAAAAAACCTTTAGAGGCCTGTCTCCCATTGTATTGTTAATTTGGGATTGACTGGAGGTTGACAGCTGGTTTTGCTTTGATCCCTGGCTCTTTTAAAGTCACTTCACTCAAATAATTAACCAGTTCTATGTTGACTTGATTTTGCATTCATATATATATGCACACCTCTGTATAGAGTTGCTGGCCAGAAATGACCATTAGACTCATCACCTGGATTGTAAAGGGTGCCCCGGGGCTCTGGGCAGCTGGGAGGGTGGGTTATAGTTTTGAAAGTCCTGAGAAGAGGCAAGGAACTGGTGGATTGCCTAAAGAGTTGCTGGGTGGGGAAGATTTATTGCCTGGGGAGGTACAAGAGGTATGGTGCTTAAGGCATATTTATTTTAGCATCAGGCTCCTGCAGCACTGAAAGAATTTATGATTTTAAGATTAAAAAGTCAATTAGAATTTTCAAAGAAAATTTGTCTATTCTTAATTATGTAAAAAAAAATAAGATTAATCTTCTGTCATTAAAATATAAGAAATTAGAAAGGCTAATTGGGAAAGCATATAGCGAGATCATCATTAAAAAGAAAATATACCTATTCCTTGAAATACCTGGGAAAATAAATTTGTCCACTGGGTCACTAGGAAGCAGAGCAATTAAAAAAAGCTGTAATATTATGGCAGAATAGGTATTTGATACCGTTAAAAGTTGCTCTTTTCCACAGAGGGTGATGAAGAGACTTGCTGCACTCAGCTAATAAAATAATGCACCAGGAGAACCCAAGGTGTTGAAAGAGGAGATGCTGAAACAAATGAATAAAGTACTGTGGGTTACTGGACCCAGATGGTAAACATTAACAGGACCTGCATGGAGATCGCAGCGTCTGAACTAACAAAAATGTGCTCTCTCACTAAAACTGGTCCATGTTTCAGAGGACAACCAAGCAGTGGAGGCTTGGCACAGGTCTTCAAGCCAACCGGTATCTGCAGGTGGTGAAGGTCTGGGACAGGGAGCTCATCTCAGACTTGCTAAACTGGTTGAAATATAGACATGAAAAATAAACTTCTGAGGCACCTGAATGGTGATGATGAGTGTAGCGACACGCAATGGGTTCTGCTGCTGGAACACCAAGCCTCTTCACTCTAGGCAGTGAGCTGTTCAGAAGCATGGTACACAGGGATTTGTTCAGAAGCATGGCACCAGGGAACTGCTTTTGCCAAGCCAAAGGGGTAGCCAGGACCTCAAGGTTAGTGGCTGCATTGAGTGCAGGTTGACACCATCACAGACATGGTCACCCTCATGGGGTGGTGGGACCACCTGCAAATGTGAAGTTGCCTAGCTATGACACAGGTCAGACTAAGAAGTGGGAAAAGCACAGGAACATTAAAAAACTGCAGCAACCATGGGAAGCACAGCCATTCAGCCATTAATACGTGTCCTATTATAAGCTGGATCTTGAGGAATTCCCAGCTCCTCCAGCTGGCTGGAGTCATAGGAAAGCTCTCACTGGGCAGCAGTGCTGTGTCCCCAGTCAGCTCCTTACACTTTGGCAAATGGCCTCTAGCACCGCAAGCTGCATTGCTGGAAGTTCAAGCTATGGTGCAGCTTCCAGCTCCCCATTTTACTGTGTCTGGCAAGAGACAGGACACACGTGGAGGCATGAAGCTCTCAGTCTCCAAAGGTCATGTAGCTCGTAGCTTCCTGCTGAGCAAAGCCCCAGCAGCCAGTAATGAAGTGGCAGTGATCAACTGCGTCCTGGGAGACTGTAGAGCAGAGTGGGAACACAGCTGTCAGCGCATGTGGGAAGAGGCAATGTTTGTGCCTTAGCCTCCAGCCACCACGGGGACGTGGCCCCCAAGGGGTGTTGCACAGCCTGGCTGTGCTGTTGCACACCCAGCATAGGCACCTGGAACCAGAAGATGTAGTGGGACACAGAAGTAAAGCTCCTTGATAGCATCTTTCCAGAGTGAATTATTCTTAAACACGGCTCTCAGAATAAAGCTGTCATGGTTTCATGTTGCAGAGTGCACAGAGCCTGAGGAGTGTTCTCTTGCTTGCTGGAGGCAAAGCCAGTTAGTGGGAGAAGGCAAATGAAACCCTGAAACTGCTTTGTTGCTGTTTGATGAACAGCTTGTCAGAGCAGTGAGGAACCTCTAAAACCTGCATATTTCCCTCTTAATTTTCTCTGCTATCTCCAAATTCTGGAGCAATCACAGCAAGCTAAAGATCTGCGGGGATAATGGACACGTGCCAGCTCTGCATCATGGCTGACAAAGAGGTTTGCACATCTGTACCATCTCCTGACATTTTAAAAAGTCACTGCACTCCTTTTCTCACAAAAGGACAAGCAAGAATCAATTCAATTTGCAATCTGAAAAGACAAATATACATTTTCTCTATCTAGGCATAAGAAGAAAATATTGAATTCTGCCTTATTGACTGCAGAAAGAAAATGAAGGTTTCTCCTTTTCTTTCTTTTCTGTTTTGTATTATTCTAGGGTGGATTAGGCACTTCTAGATTTACTGTGGTGCAAAGCAAAGGATGATCTGAGGCTAAAGCAGAAGATTCATGTATGATTGTGAACATCATTTATCCCCAGAGATACTGAGCAGTGGGACCTTTGGTTTGCAGAGACACATGGCACTGCTGGCTCTGTTTCAGACCACATGTCTCACTGTCTCCTGAGTCCCATGTTTGAACAAACCCCTGCAACTCCAAGACAAATTCAAACAAATCTGCACCATTTGGTCAGGTTTCATCATGCATCTTGGAGTTGTGCTGTGGATGTTCAAAGAAGTCACCAAATGACCTGGACCACTCCATGATCAGTGTCTCTTGTACGTCCTATATAGCTGCATCTGTTTGCATTCATCTTTTCTGTCAGTATTGTTCCCAGAGGTCATATCTTGGCTTCACTGGCCACGAACAGTTACACTTCTTTAGCAAATCTGAACGAGTTCAGTCTAGACTGGAACCAGGGACAGAGATGAGGACTTTGCAATAAACCCCACTGAACTATATTCTGAACACAGAAGTTTTGATCTGGGGACTAAGGACAGATCTACCCCAGTGCAACCAATGGAGCAACACCTTTTTCACCCAAGGGACTGCAGTATGCTTGGTCTGGGCCATGTGCTAGAGGAGTAGGTGATGATTGCTCCCTCTCTGACCCCAGTCTCCAGGGTGGCTGCAGCCAGCCTGTGATTTTCTGTATCCCTGGGGCTTGTGGGAGAATGTAGAGAAGTATTTCTCTCTTTACATTGCAGCCATCTGCAGAAAGGGACTGTTCAATTGTTCGTGCCCTGCAGAGTACAAAACGGGCCCAGAGCTGAGGGCTGGTGCTGGGGGCTGCTGCCACCACTGGAACAATAACCAGTGGCAGCAAACAATAGCTTTTGTCTGCCAACAGCTGTTAGTGACAGGGATGGTGGCAAACAGATTGCACTTCTTGTCTCGCTCCCATTTTGGGGACATGAAGCAAAAGACATCCTTTTGAGGCAAGCAGGGAGGACACTTTAACTTGGGAAATAAAGGGGTTCAAAATTCTCAGTGGCACTGCTTCATTTACTCTTTAATAGCATAAGTAAACTGACAGCAAAGCTTCAGTTTTCCATCAGAACTTGATGCTTCCAGACAGTTTTGTCTGCTATCTCTCAAAAAGTAGGTGTCTTTTCTAGTCTGGAGCATGTTCATGAACCAGTTCATAGCTTGGCTCCACTCACATTTCTTCTTGATGAAGAAGTCAAGGTGGGCTTCTCAGGTGGCTTTGCCAGTGCAGCAGGCCCCCCAGGCCACCAGTGCTGGATATAGAATCATAGAATAGTTAGGGTTGGAAAGGACCTTAAGATCATCAAGTTCCAACCCCCTGCCATGGGCAGGGACACCTCACACTAAACAATGTCACCCAAGGCTCTGTCCAACCTGGCCTTGAACACCTCCAGGGATGGAGCATTCACAACTTCCATGGGCAACCCATTCCAGTGCCTCACTATCCTTACAGTGAAGAACTTCTTCCTTACATCCAATCTAAACTTCCCCTGTTTAAGTTTTAACCCATTACCCCTTGTCATACTCGTATCACTACAGTCCCTAATGAAGAGTCCCTCCCCAGCATCCTTATAGCCCCGTATATATATGGAAGGTGACTGGAACTTTGTTAAAAATCCCCTTTAAAATCCATTTGCACTCCTGAATCTGTGAGAAATCACCGCTCTGATCTCTGAGAAGCTGCATGATGGGTGAGATGGGAGGCATGAACTAGCGGAGGAGAAAGGTGACATTTGCGCTAATATCCTACCGGTGCTATTTCAGGCAATGCAGGAACCCACTGATAGCAAAGCGACCTGATTTGCATAATAATCTGTTTGCCTCCATACTTCCACCAGCATCATTTATTGCTTAATTGGACGTAGTAAAAATGGAGCTATCAGCAGGTTGCATCGTTAGCCTTCTAGCCACTTACTCCCTGTGGTACCAGTCACAGCCCTCACTGTTCTGCAAGGAGAAAATGCCAATGTAAGAAGGTTGCATGCAGGGCACAGCCCCAGGATGGCTTGGTTCAAGCCAATTCACTCACAGTGACCAGTGCATAATGGAAGGAGGCAAACATAAACCACCCTGAACCTTTGCTCAAACTCATCCCTGGTGTCAAGTTTTTTTCCTCCTTGCTTTTTTATATACTTTGTGCTTGCACTACACCTCTCCTGAATCTCTTATGGGACTGAATAGATAGACAAACACTGAGAAATATAAAATAGCTTCTCTAGTAAGCTTCTTGACAGGTCTTCCCACTGTTTTCATGAGTACTGGAAGGCAGACAGCTATGCTCATAAGCAGACTTGCTAAAGCAAGATCCTGGCTGTGGACAGTACTTTCTCCTCCACCTTAGGAAAGCCTTTAAGCTAGACAGGCCTCTTTCTCCCATCTCTAACGCATGCAAGGTGCAATACTTTATCATGTGCCTCTAATAAAGAGCTGTGAAATCTACAAATGGAAGCTGCTAGGGATGTATAACTTCGAGGTCAGCCCAGCCCTACATTGTGGGAAAGCTCAAACACAAAACTCAAAAAAAACCCCAATTACTCTCTGCAAACAGAAAGTAATCCATGCTATTGGGGTTTTTTTATTCATCCTTTTAAAGCACAGCCACAAAACTTCATGTGAATTTGAACCTGATCCTCAGAAAAAAGCATGTTTGCACATCTGAGCAGAGACCCCACTGAAGATTAGCGGTGTTTTAAGCAGGCTACAATCACTGACCAGGGACTTTGTCTCATCCATGAAAAACACCTGCTTCTTTGAGGTTTCTCTGCCTGCTGTGAGAAGAGGGGTAGGCAGCAACTCTGCCTAGAAAAGCAGGACTCAGGAAAGCTTTTTCTGCTCCTGTAGCTGGTTTTCACATGTGTTGTATATTAAAAAAGATGTGAGTTTTATGCTTTCTCTTTCCTGATATAAAATGAACTTTTTATGTACTATTTTTATTGGACTCAGCGGATCCCTAGTTTTTAGCCAGGGTCCTGTTGTGTTAGGCATGGTAAAGCACAGGGCTCAAAAGCTTGCTGCGACTGAAAGACGAATGAATGAAGGATACCACTTTGATTTCAGCATGGGTTTTAATGCCCTGCTAAGGAGCACAGTTAAGATTTGTAGCTGGGGAAAACACACATGTGAGGCTTAACCCAACAAGGCAGAGAGTATTCTGATACAGTCCAAGAATTGCTTTCTACAGTGTTTTTAGAAGGTGACGTGTCAAAGAAAAGCAGCAACTTAAGGCAGTGCCTGGAAAGCAGTTCTGGGGTGAAGACAGGCTGAAAAAGCTGTCAGATCAGTTAAATTCCTGAGGCACTGGCATTTTTAGCTCACATAAACCCTGCTTTTGCTGTTTTAACTGCAGAAACCATTCACCTGCTCAGGCCCTTCGGATGCTTACTGCTCCACGAGCTTTGGAGTATCAGGGGTTCTGAAGGCTGTGCCTCCCTGCAGCGTTTTTGGGGCAGGCAGTGCGCCAGGCACATTCAGCCCTGCAGTCCTGGGGCACCCATGGCCAGGCTCTTGTCACTGTTCCTGGTGTGAGCTCCTTGCTCCTGTTTTTGGCTTGAAGCATGGTAGGGAAGAGGATCTGCTTGCCAGGCAGGTGGGGGCCCTGCTGCACTGCACTGACAATCTGGCTATGCTCTGGCAAGCAAATTATGTGCATAAGGGAACTAATTGACCCCTTCATTGTGTTACAATACCCTTCTGTGCCACCACATCCACAGTCCCTACACCCTTCTCTGACATGAGTCCTGGATGATCAGCGCACTTCCAGAAAGCTAAGGACAGAACCAGGACTGCCGCAGAGCCACTGTGTCCTAGCCTGCCAGTGGTTGTCGTATGTGCTCGGGCATTGCCTGGGCCAGGCAGATGCTGCGCAGTGAGGACAGGCTGCTCTAACCAAGTGCTTTAGAAGCTTCTGGGGCCAGCGTAGCTTCTTGAGAAGGAAACTTCTAGCCAATGAATCCCAAAAGCCTGCATTTTTCAGTGATACGTACACGCTGTTTTCTGCAGCAGTTAATGCCTATGAGGTGCTTGAGATAGCTGGTGACTGTAGTGGCTGCCAAAGAGCAGCAGGGGATAAGGAAAACTGCTTGTAAGGTACCTTGTTTCACTTTCTTGCTTTTATTTCAGGGCTCAGAGAGTTTGGTCACCGGCTGTCACTGCTGGATCCCTGATCAGCTGGTGCATCTCCAGTCTCCTGGGAAGGGATTTCTAATGAGAATGGAGGCCCTGGGGCTACGACGTGAAACAGAGACTGCTGCAGCACAGCAGAGTAGATAAGATCAATAAGAAATGCAGATTTGCAACATGTTAGAAATAGGACAGCTTCTACACACACCCTGGGGAAAGGATTTTTAAATCTTTTAAAAGAGTGGCGGAAAGACTGCATCTCATACAAATATATATATATTTTTATATATATAAATAAATATATCGTGCTATGTGCACAGCAGCAAGAAGCAATCTGCACCTCGCTTCTAAAATATTTCCTGAGGACTGTGGAAATCTCTACCGAGCTGGTCAGGTCACTGGAACAGCTTTGTTTTCCTGCGAGAGACCTAAGCTGTGCTGATCTGCGCCAAAGGAAGGGCCAGAAATCAGCTCCCAGCCCATGCAGCCCTGCAGAGCCCACCGCAGCCAGCGTGGCAGGTCCCTGCAGGGCTGAGAACCAGCTCGTCCCCCCGGGGCACCAGCTCCTGCTGTGACCCTCAACGGCTGCTGAGGTGGTCGGAGGCGAGCGTTTGGGTCTTTCCTAACACTTAAAGCTGCTCAGCAGGTTAAAGAGCACTTGGCAAGCCAGAAGCCGTGAGTGAAAATAGGAAAGTATGACCAAGAAGCAAGGTGCAAGTTTTTAACAGCCAGGATAAATGACTGCTGACAGCACTCACTGAAGGATGGCATCAAGTTGCTGCTGCTTGCAACCTGTATAATTCAAGAGTAGACCATTCAAATCGTCACTAAAATTCACCCACGCATTACACAAGCTGGTAGAGTGAAAACTGAAGTGAAATTCCTGGGCTGTGTTATGTAGATGGACCGACTAGGTCATCGTGATCATCTCTCCCGGGCTTTTAAGATCTCAAGTCTAGGGCTATAATGTACCAGAAACACTGTAAGGAGTAATTCAGGTGCTGGCATCTTATAACCTGGTCTGTTAGCACCTGCTTTCTGGATACTTGCTCTGTTAAAGGTGCAAGAAATACCACAACCTGCTTCAAATGCATTTAAAGTCTCGTTCCTGGGCTCTGTCACCTCCTGCAATTAGTTTGCTCCTGCTGGGAAGCTACAAACTGTCCAAAGGCTGAGCACAAGAAATATCTGCTACCCGTAAATGACTCCTTAGTAAAGATGTCCCCTTCTCACCATAGTTCCATAGAAGAAGAGCCTGAGATCTTGTGAACTCCCACCGAACCACAGTTCCAGCACCAGGAGGGGTGATTATCCATTTGGGGATACTTCTCCAGAAAAACAGGTTTGGGGAAACTCACTATCATTCATGCTGAAAAATAAATCCTCATGTTCTGAGACCAGAGCACACCCCTGGGGAAGTGCAAGATTTGGTTCTTTCTGGGGTGAAAGAGACAGGGCAAGTGATTTTGCATCTTTCCCTGATGTGAGCTGCAGATAGCCTGGTACCTCCCAACACCAGTGGCCACTTTCCCACTCCTTTGGTCACCACATCACTGAGTGAATAGTCCATGCTCATCCCACTGCAGCTGAAGTCATAACGTTAGCCTGGATGCCTTGTGAGAAAGAGATGGGCTGTACCCCATCATGATCACCGGTGCCTGCAAGGGAAGGCAGGGGCAGCTCAGCCTTGTGAGAAGCCCAGCCCACTCCTTTAATTTGGTTTGGGGTTGGAAAGGTTTGCTCCGTAATTTACAGCAGCTTGTGTCATTTTCATGATTATGTCATTGTCAGCAAAGGAATTAACAATTTGTCCTGTAACCCACACATATGTTACAGGACAAATGTGTATGTGTATGTTGTGTGTGTGTGTATGAAAAATGTTGTGTATGTAACAAATGTATGTCCCTCCTTCATGGGGACCAGTGTTGCCAGCTCACCTGGCACAGCTCTTTGCTCCCAGAGCCGAAAGCAGCATTCCTGGCAGTGCTGGGCTCCTCATCGGCTCCCAGCCAGCCCTCCGAGCAGGAAACTCACACTTGGCAAGCACCCTACACGTCTGCCACTTTTCCTAGCAGGAGCTGCCATGATGTGTCCTGCGGCCCTGCAAGCCAAATACTAAATGCATCAGAGAGTGCATTTGCGGCTAAAAATATCTCCAAGCTATTTGCTTGAGAAAGGAGCCTGTCCCCCCTGGCTGGCAGCCAGATGACTTTGCTTAGATCACCCCAGCTGGAGCTGCCTTGTACAGTGCTTGTGTAAAACCATTTCAAATACTATAACGTGATAACATTGGTGGCAGAGTTTAATCTCCCAGAGAATGGAAGTTGTGGATGCTAAATCCCAGTACAAGGAAACAAGTCCAAAGTGCATTCCTTTAGCAAAAGGATGAAAGTGTAACCACCGGCCCAACTTTACACATTTATGTTGAAGTTTACAGTATTAAGCAGGTTCTAATACCGCAACCTCTGTTTATTGATAATGTTTATGATTGAAGGAATAGGAAGTGAAATCCCCATTCATTCATCATATTACTGTATGGACATCACTTGTCTCATAAATATGTAATAATTATAATACATAGCACTTTGACAGTATTTTTTATCCCAGATTTCAAAGCACTTCAATTAAACCTCCTACTTCAACTCAGAAGTAGGGCTGGGAATACACCCTCACAGTTAATCATTAATGAGTTTGGAGTACATGATATATCGAGGTTACAAATAACATTTTGTGAATATAATACATGATCTCAATAATACATGTAGAAATAATCTTGTTCACCACGAAGTCTCAACATTAGAACAACTTCAAGGCTGCCTCCTGCAACCTCACTATTTCCCACCTCTCAAAAGCAATGGGACCAAGTGGATTAACCCTGCTCCTAGGAACAAAAGCACAGATCTAACCAGCCCTGCAAAATGAAGGTAAGTTTCCATGCCTCTTGCACGGATATCCCAACCTCCTAGTACCTCCAGGATCAGAAAGACAATTCAAAGGACATCTCTCCGTATGATTTTCAAGCTGGTCTTGTGGTAGTTTAGGATTGTTTGGAGCATGACTTCCATTGTTTTACATGCATAGCTTTGGCAATCCAGCTTTCATTACCAAGATGAAGGCAGATTTAATGTGCAAATTAATTCACGGATGCATTGAAACTATTTTTCTTTACCCTGACCCTCAGTCCCCAGCCACATATAAATCCCCAGCCATGAATCAATGGTACTTAATGTCCTCCCATAATCAGGCTGGAGCTTGTCTCCTGCAAGCAACATCCAGGGTGAGATGGTTTGCATTTGTCTGAAGAAAAATTACCAGTACGGGAAGCAGTGAACCAAGGGACTGGGTAAGTGTGCTTTTGGTGGAATGAGTTAATGTTTGATGGACAGGTGATGGAGTAGGCTAATATTTGAACCTCTGCAGATTTAACTTCAAACACCTGCCGGGATTTGAGTCACCTCTGATCCGTTGTGGCCACTTGCCACGTCAAAGGACTTCCACACAATGGAGCAGACTTCAGTCAGGCTGGCAGTCTCACTAGCCATCCCTTCCTGACTTGTAAAGGGCGCTGTGTCCCCAGTGACCTCACAGCCCTGTCCCAAAACCCAGTAGATTGTCCCAGGGCTGCTGTGACATGGAAAGTGCAAGTGAATTGGCTCCAACATGTGGGAACAGGGTAGATCCAACAATGCCAGGAATGAGCTGGGAGGGTCCCGGCTGGGTGAGGTAGTTTGAAATACTAGTTCAGATGCATCTCCCAAGCTAGGAGTTAGCAGAGCTGCATGGATAAGTCTGCAAAGCGTGAGGCAGCGTTGCTCAGAGCAGAAAGGACTTTGTGATGGTATTACTGTATTTGCTTTTCTCATGTTTTGTTTTTCTGAGGAAAAAAATATGATTTTAAACAAAGATCTCTAGGGTACATGGTTTCTCCTTGAACTTGCATTTGCTTGATCTATATTTCTCTGCTCCAGCACAAAACAAATCTAGTTTATTCCATGCTCTGCACCTCCATCTCTTTAGCTTTATTGAACTTCAGTCAGAATTAGCAACCAAAGCTCCAGCTCACAGAGACCTGTTTACTCAGCCCAAATGATCATAAAACAAGGACATGCCTTCTGGTCTTTAGCCCCTTCTGGCCATTCTGTACTAGGAGACCTTGGCAGCTCACTGGTTCCTTACTCTGCTCACAATATTCTCCTTGCACAGAGAGACACCCAGTATGTACAGAGGATCAGTGGAGGGACCTCCAGCATAGCTTCCAGCAGGGAACATTGCTGGAAAAGAGGCCAGAAACAAAGCTGGGATGTGAGACAGCTTGTGATGGGGTGAAAAGGATGGGTTTGGGGTTTTCCTGTTCTTATTGCCACGCTGCACTTAAATGTGGCTTACTTATGACCTGTATGTACCTTGTCACATCCAATAGAGTTCACATGAAAAGCTGAAAGCTCTCAATAGCAGCTGAGCCACAGGGACCATCATAAGGCTGAGCTGAGCAAATTAAATAACCAAGAGCAAAACCCACAACTCATCTGACAGAGCCAAAACCCTGCCAAGAGTCCAAGCCTGCTCCAACCCTACCCTGCTTTTTCAGCGCCCATGGGACCAGACCTTCGCAGTACGACTCTCATCGCTCCAGTGACTCCAGAGAAACTACAATAGTTTAAATCAACACCATGTCTGGCCCTTTGTCTTAAATCTCCTACCCAGACTTGATTTTACAGACACTCGGGGTCGTGACAGAGTCCTCATCTATCACAGTCAGGTTGCTCTCCTCCTATCCTAAATCAAACAAGCGCAACCGAGGACAGCTCATTCCTGGAAGGTTTTCTGGGCTGGCTCTCTCTTCTTCCCTCCCTAATTGTTCGTTAATGTACATAAATGATTTAGCCAAATAGAGGCTGGAGTTTCCCTCTCCCTGTAGGAAGGAAACCTTGGAGAAGGGAATGATTGCAAAGATCGATTTATCTGCATCCGATTCTGGGCAAATATTTATTCTCCTTTCCCTTTCCTGCACCCATCTCACCCACAGGAACAATGAGGGATTCGCCCCAGCCACGGGCCAACAGGGAAATATTATTATTCCCATTTTACAGACACATAACTGGGCCAAAGGTGACACTCTCAAGCTGAGGAAAGTCAGCGGTGCTTTTAACACTGAGTCTGAGGGACTTTGGACAGAAGCCCCCAGAGTAAACAGGCAGAGCCAGCCTGGCTGCAGCAGGAGCCAAGCTCTCTGGCTGCACCTCCAGGCATCCCAGCAAGTACCACTGTCCTCTCTCAGAGGCTGGCCTGAGTCACAGTCCCTCTCCCCGACACGGCTCCTGTGGAGGCTGACCAGCCCCACTGACTTACATTGGGAAGGTGCTGAGAAGTTTCATTAATTCACATTTACAAAGTGGATTTAGAGTGGTGCCTACAATGGATTCCTTGTAGCAAGAGCTACAGCATTCAGCAAGATGCGGGGTGCAAAACATTCCCATGACTTTTATTTTTGGCTTTTTTTTTTTTGGCTTTTTGTTTCCCAAGAGAGTATAATAAATGCTAGGCTTTTATTACGAAACAACAGACTACAGCCACTCTTTTTCCTGGAATAATAATAATAATAATGCATTACATTATGTTAGTCAGTAGTTTTCACTAATCCACAAGACATGTACTGCTGACCTCTGAGGTAATTCTGGATCACGCTCAAGCCAAATAAAGGCAGATTTGTGGCTGCAGGTGAGAGATCCTCTGAAAAACTATAAACGTAACCACAGTGTCCTCTGGTTTGATCTGAACGCAGCCTGGTCTCATCAGTTTTTCTGGCGCTAGTCCACAAGTCAGACAGATTAATGATTTGAAGGCATTACACTATGATATGATGTAACTCAGCGCAGGGTGGTGGTTTTGTGAAGATAGTTAGCAGTAAGTTATCAGTAAGTACCCAGGGTAGTAAACCATAGGCCACTCCTCCTGGGTAGCACCTTTGCTCCTCGGAGGACACTGTAGGCTTGACTGGAACCATTCATGACATGAATGTGTTCAGTGATCACAGTGGCATATGAATGCGCTCTTCTACAGGGAAGAAAACACTCCTGTGAAATGGAACACCCCATTTTCTGCCTCCTGATGGAACAGCAAAATTGTGGCTTTGGTGGATGATGAATGAAGTCAAGGGAGAGAAGGGTGAGCCTGTGAAAGTGGTAGCAGTGCCCATGCCATGCCATGAAATACTGCATGCCCAAGAGAGCAGCTTACAGTTCTGGCAGCAGTAACCCTATGTCTTCTCCCCAGCCACTGCTTTTTGGGCTCATATCTACCACGAGTCCACTTACCCATGCTGTAATCCCTTCTCTGAGTAGGGTCTGAAACCCTGTGCTAGTTTTGAGCCTGCACAGAAATATTCTCCAGCCTGTTATGACTATGGGTCTGCATGAGCCTCCAGTGGAGTAAAGTAGAGCTTGAGGGAGTGCTGGGTGGGGAAATGTGTATAAAAGACAGCCCTGATCTTCCTTTAGCACCCATTAATTACAGCCAGTGATGGGAATAGGAAATAGCAGTCTTGCTGGGGTACTGCTGCTTGCAACTCAGTCAGGGGAAGGCTGAAACCTAAAGATAGAGAAGATAGGCACTGTGTAGTAGACTGGGGAGATATGTGAAGTTTAAAAAACACTTCATCATGAAATTAAGTGTTAATGCTTGCTTAAGCATTTGGTCTTTGAAATGACATTGGTAGGGTGAGGCACAAGCCCCATCATTGTATGGGAGAGAAAAGTGACATACGTGGGAGTGCATCAGTCAATGGGTGCCAGTGCTGAGGAGCAATGCACTGGCACCAGCCAAGCAGCACCCCATCTTCTGCACTTGAAAAGGCACTTGTGTAAAACAACAGTCATCAGGGGCTTTGTTAAGGAAAGCAGGTTTCCCAGCAAGGCTCTCAGAGGGGACTAGGATGCTGAGCCAAGGCAGGTGTTAGGTCAGGAAGCCCTGAGGCAGTGAGGAGTCAGGCAGTTCTGTAGCTGGCCATTCGAAACACTTGGGAAAGATCTTTTTCTGTTTATCAAACAGCTCACAAAGAATCTTAGCCAGTGCCTCTACAGAGATTTGACACTAGCACTGCTGTGTCTGTAATTACCAACAAGGAAGAGGAAGTGACCAGTGTGGCAGGTTTGAACAAATAGTGCTCTTACGAAAGTGCATTTGAATCAGTGGTCAAATCATAGCCCCTACTTCATTTAAGCAGGAGCTGGTGGTGCATTTCCTTCCCTCAGCAAGTAACTTTCTTCTTGCCAAGGTCTAAGCCGAAGCTCCTTCACTGGCCAGCTAGAACAAGTCAGGAATACAGAGGCAGCCTGTCCTGGTCGCTTGGCAGCTCCTCGTTGTGCCACGATGTCTTTTTGGCACACCGCCTTCCCACCAGCAGGGTCACCCTGCTCCTGCGGCTACTGAAACAAAGCTGTGCGAAGGCAGAGACAGACACCGAGTTCCAAAAACTGGCATTATCCCATGATTGCTTTTCCTGACATTTGTTCAGGCCAGCTCACCTGGCCACTTTCGTTCTGCCGAATGCGTTATCAGTTCAAAGCAACCTGGTACTTTCTCTGGCATGGAGGATTTGGCTCCCCACCTCTGCTCAATGAATTTCCATGTTGGTTTGTTCTGGTGTGACCCTGCTATGGCTAAAGTGGTCCCACTGCCTCTGGGCCTCCCCCCTGACAACTGCTGCATTTGCACAGCATGGAATACCAAAGCTGAGTCTGCTGTCTTGGGAGAGTTTGGAGCCTGGAACCTCATGAGGTCTCCTAGCAAATTTATGCTTAAAATATCTCTGGTCTAAGAAGGTGTTAGGCTCTCTCAGAAATGCTCTTTCTCCCATCTGTTTTTTCATGTAAAAAATGGAGATGCCAAAATCTGCTAGGAGGGCTGTAGAGGAGAGGCCAGGAAAGATGCCTGCAGTTGTCCCTGAGGCTCTTGCACAGACAGTGTTTCACAGATGTGAAGTCATGATTACGGCCATAAACATTTTAAGACACACCTGCCAAGTAGTTCTGGAGTTTTCTAGTGAGAACAAACCCTGCATAAATGTCAAGGAGGAAAAAATCAGGAAGATCTTAATTTTGTGGGTGGATCCAGTGAATTTGCTTTCTCTGTGATGAGCATGGACTGTCACCTTCACCATCCCCTTAAGCTCACTAACATTAGCTATGCAGAGCACGAATTACAGGAATATAAAAAAACATGTTTCTGTCAAACACATGCTCTACAATACTTTTTTCATTCTCTCCCTATCACACGAATGAGAGTTAAAACAGATGTATGCACAGATTTCCACATGCTTATTTCCCCACCTTTAGGTCCCATTATGTCCCCTGCACACCCTTACCAAACGCAGCCTTGCTCTATGATTTGCGCCAGATTTGCCTTACCCTCTAGGACATACACATACATTCTTCTCATTCATTCCCACAATAAGGAAGAGCAGCAAGGGAGCTAGCAGCAAGCTATGGGATTGCCTTTATCTCCTCAGAGTGCAGGCAATCCCACCCCAACAAGGCTCCCACATACCCACCTCACATCTCCATCCCAGTGCAGGTCCCCTCTCTAACAGTCTTACTCTGGTGCAACATTTCCTCATAGCTGTGCACTTAACCATGGAAGTGTTTGGGTTCCGAGACCTAGGTCTGTAAGCAGGCAGATATCCATCACTAACAGCCCAGCCCCTAGCAAAGCTCCCCTTGCCTTAATGGCCTGGAGAGGGGGTCCTTCCCTGTACATAATCCCAGATAGCTCAGTCCACTTGTGTTTTTAATCACAATTGAGTAACCACCAAGCCAGTGGTGGCTAGAGGGAATAGGACTCCTTAATCTTCCTGGGCTTTAGTTTGCTTATCCATGAAACAGAGACTGTTCCTCCTGGGGGCATCTTTCTGGAGCCCTTCCCCTGACTGAGCTCACACTGTGCTGAGGGCTTGGGGTGGAGGGGAGACCATCTGTGGGGATTTAAGTGTCACCAAGGCCTTCTGCCAGCTAAAAGCCTTTCATTATAACCTCAGCAAAAAAGCCCTGAGATGCTTTAACCACATCTGAAGTGGTTTACAACCTGCTGGGCAGAGAAATGGGAAAACATAATGCAGCAGCGACTGTAATTATAAAGGTAGGTGAGTATAGCTACATCAGTTATGGGAATAAGAGGAAAGCATATTACTTCCCTAACCTACACTCTTCCTAGTGTTAATGTAGCTATACAGGCAACTATACGTTGCTGCTGATACAACTTATCCCCATCGAGGAATGTGTTTAAGGCATACCAGCAGGATAATCTGGATTTTATTTGCCAGAATGGGTCTGGCTCTTCCCAATCAAAACTTTTACATACTGTAGAAGGGGATAATGTTCCTGTAGTGCACATAAAAAATATCCTAAGGAAACAGACAGGGTTATTTGTGCCTCAGGCAAAGGCAAACCCATTTGTGGGATTGCTTTTGCTGAAGGACCTGAGTGCACTTGGTGGGTAATGTGGGAAGATGGAGAATTCTGGTGTGTACCCCAAGGGGGATATGATTCTGGGTGAGAACAGCCAATGAATTAAATTGATAATGGAACCAGAACTGACTCCAGCATGTGACCATCCACCACCACACACCATCTTTCTTGCCTTAAAAGGCTCTTGTGTCAGATGAAGCCCAAAGCCATGGACAAATGAACTCAGTGGGCTTTTATAGGAATGGTCTATAGACTAAGAGAATGATATCTCTGTGTGTATGTATCAAAAGACAGGGAAGGTGATAATGTATTGGAAGTGTGGAACCTGTCATCACATAAACGACATGGAACAAGGTGCGGATACTGTCCTGGGTTTAGCTGTGATAGAGTTAGTTTTTTCCTAGTAGCTGGTGCAGTGCTGTGTTTTGTATTTAGTCTAAGAATAATGCTGATAACACACCAATGTTAGTTGTTGCTGACTACCCTAAGTCAAGGACTTTTCAGTTTTCCATGCTCTGCCAGTGAGGAGGGGCACAAGGAGCCAAGAGGGAGCAGAGACAGGACAGCTGACCTGAACTAGACAGAGGGATATTCCATGGCCATGACATAGAATGTCATGCTCAGTATACAGACTGGAGGGAATTGGCCAGGAGCTGCCAAACACTGCTCAGAGACAGGCTGGACATTGGTCAGAGTGGTTAGCAATTGTGTTGTGCATTACTTACGTTTCTTGTGTTTTGTTCCTTTCTCTCTTTTTCCTATTATCATTATTGTTGTTGTTCCTATTATAATCATATTTTTCCTTCATTTCAATTATTAAATTGTTATTATCTCAGCCTGTGAGTTTTACCTTTTTTCCAGTTCTCCTGTCCTTCCCACCAGGCAAAGAGGAGACACAGAGAGTGAGTGAGGGCTGCACAGTACTTAGTTGAGTGAGGGCTGCACAGTACTTAGTTGCCGGCTGGGATTAAACCACAAAGCTGGACCGGCCAAGCAAGCCCTTTTCACCATAGACAAGCCCTCAAGCTGCTGCCTTTCACCTTGTAATGGTGAATAGCTTTAACAAATGTCATCTCCCTTCCTCACATGTGAGGCCATGCTACGGGGAGGGGAATGGGAAAGAAGGGGGCTGTGAGACATTTCCAGCACCAAGCACCTAGTCTGAGGTTTATGTATCTCCCTTTTGCAGCAGAGCATCGGGGTTTTTCACCCTTTCACTGTGCCCAAGCCAGCTGCCAGTGCTCCTGTCTCCAAGGGGTACCCTTTCTCAAAGGCAAGCAGCCCCCACAGTGGTCCTGCTCTGACAAGGAAGCAATGTCTAGACACAGATTAGACAAACAGCTAAAGCACAAGACCAGAAACTGAAAAGCCAAAAGAAAAAAAAGCTCCTCAGCTCTGTCTGCCAGTGATTCCTATGAGATTTGGAGCAAGGAAGGGAACTTCTTTAGGTCTTTGTCTTCCTCACCTGTCTGGTATGGGGTAATATTTCCCTTTCTGGCAAGGCTGTGGTCAGAGTTAATTAGCATTTGAAAAGTGCTCTGAAATGGAAGATGCATTTAGAAAACTGAAGTATTATTACTGGAATTGAGTGAGTGGCTTGCGGGGTAGGGAAGGATTTCTTTTTCCCCGTGGGTGCAATAGCATGGAGAATACTGGGATTTCTTCAGATTTATTAATTATTCAATCATCTAGTACATATCAGGTATCTAAACCAGAACTCAGTTTGGCTTTTTATTCCATAAAATACTGGACTGCAGATATGTGAAATCCAATCGACTCTATCCAGACAAATAAATCACATGACACTGGGTCTCTTCCCTTACTGGCACAGTCTCCTGGCTGAAATGCCCTGAGGATGGGCATTTAAAGTCTTTTTTCCATGACTCCTCCTGCAGGCTTTTGAAACGTCTCTAGGTTTGCCAGTAAAACAAGCTCTTGCAAGAGTCTCCAGCAAGCAAAGCAAGGGCCCTGAAACAAGTACATGTGAAAAAAAGAACCAAATTAATGTGCTTTGTTTGCTCAGGCCATGATTTTGCAGGATGTTTTAAAGTATTCTTTTGTAAGTCCCATGATTAATCCTACTGAAGCGAGTGGAACTGTTTCTGGGCAGAATCAGGCAGACACTTAAATACCCTGCTGAATACAGCTTCCAATTATTATTTCATCAGCCCACATGCTCTTGTACTGTATTTAAAGACTTCCCGTGTATTGTTTCACTGTCTTCCCCTGTACACTCCAATGCCAATTGCTGAGCCTAGGTTGGAAACACACCTCCTCCGTTATCCATGAAACATGCGTTAGCCTATAAAAAATGTGTTTTCCATTCCAAGAAACCTCCAGTAAATTAAAAATAAAAAAGGATGTAAAGTTTTGGGGCACATTTTCAAAGCCGTGTGGGTTGCAGGGGTGGCAGTTCTTAGCTCCGTATGTTTCATTAACTTCAGTTGAAATTGCCTTCCTACCCATGCAGCTGCAGCACCAGACTGAAAATCCACTCTAAAAAAAGTCCTTTTTGGAAACAGAGTCAACAAGTTCCTGTGCAGACACAGTGGCTGGGACTGATGCAGAGCTCGTGCATCCTAAACCTAGCTCATTGGACTCCATAGAGCAAAACAGTGATACCCAAAGCGACTCCTGCGCATACTTAAGGCAAATCATCTCTGGCTGGGTGAGTGTCTTTTATTGAGGCTTGGGGCAAGGCCCCCACCATAACCAGACATGGGCGATTTCTCATAGTTTGCAGCCACCAGCTACAGCCTGCACCCTGCAGTTGTGTGGTGCCACATAGGGGTCAGGAGGAAGATAGTGTCAGAGCTGTGAACTGGTTAGTGTGGTGGTGTGCAGGGTCACTACCCCAGATTTTGATCCCTGATGTATTGATTGCAAAGGGACTTTCAATGGCAAGCCCAGAGGTATGGGAAGCTGAAACCTGGTTTGTATCATAGCACAGGTAGATGGAAGGCTCCTTAGCTGTTTGAGCTACTCGCCCCATCAGCAAGTAGGTGCCCGTGGGCATTCACCACATAATAATGCACAACATGGCACATCCAACTCAGGACACTCATACTCTCAGATCCTAGGTCTCTGTCTGTCTTCTTTTCCTTTCCCCACTCATCCTTTTATGAAGGATTTCCATGGAATTAGCACACCTGTCTGCTGAACTGTATCTAGGGCTGTGGCAGAAAAGCCACTGATGATCCTGTGCGAGCACGGGCAAACACCATCCCTGTCTATGCCACACCAATGAGGTCTGTAGGGTAAAATGATATTAACTGCTGAGAATGGGGTGGGAGATGCCTAGGCTGGTGGTGGCCAACTCCTGCACTGGCCCTGCTGTGGGAAGGCTTCTGCACCAGCCTGGGTCTGCTTGGAGCAGCTAGCACAGCACAGGGATGCCACATGGCTCTCTTCGCAAGTGTCATCAATGAAACCCCTCTTTTTTATTTTGCTTTCAGCTGCCTGATGTTGGACCTAAGCCCCTGTGACATGTCCTCTGCCAGAGCCTCTGCTTCCCTTAACAATGCTGCAGCGTTGAGCTGGACAGAAAGCAACATGAACACCAAAGTAAGGCTGTATGAATGGCTGTGTTTGAAGCAGCCCCATTCTTGTTTAACCCAGCCTGTTGTCTTGGGGACACATGCCTCCCACTTCAGCCTCAGAGGCAAAGGTAGTTTAAACTACCTTTTAAAACCCATTTTAAAGTTTAAACCCATTGCTCCTCTGTTCCTGACTCACAATTTGGGTTGTACATGCTGGGGTGTATTTTCTTCCCATATGAAGCTTGCCCCTGCTAGCAGTGGCAGGAGTGCAAGCCTGTGTTATTCACGGGAGACCCAGCTGCTCACTGTTAATGTTTAATGACAGCTCTGCAAGCTGGAGATATTCTCAGACTCTGTTTCAGCTGGTCAGATTTCATACAAACTGTTTTCAGCAAACACTGTGAATCTACAGAGCATTATGAAGCTATTTAGTAACAGTGGGCCAGATTCAGAGGAGACTAAAGAAAACTTGGTGTCAATTAGCACTTCCAAAAGCTTTTCTACATCCAGACTTAGTATTTTTCATGTATGCAAAAGTCACCATCTCTTGTTGTGGCATTTGTGCATTAACAAATGTGGATGGAACAGTCTGCAGCAAAAGGTCCATGCCAAACGGGACATGGACGCCTCCCTGTCTCTGCCCGAGAGGTTACTATTCTGTCAGCAGAGTCCTGCGCAAGGAGTGGTGTCAGATGGTTTCCTAGAGTAAATTAATGCAGCTCCATTACGTTAGGCCAACTGATATCAGCAGAGAATTCAGACAGCTAATTTTTAACCTTCTCCAATTTCCCTTTGGCTCATGAAACCATTTCCTGCCCCAGTCCCTCTGACAGGACCCTGGTTCTTCTCCAAGCATCTATCCAGTGGAGAGGCAAAGCTAGATGTGAAACGTAGGAAGCTCAGAGCTTAAAATCATGCAAATAGGATCTAAGGGACTCTAATAATCCTAAACTGGTATTATTTATATGCCCAGCCTTCCAAGAGAAACAGTAGGTCAGATCAGCTCAGCTAGGAATTTGAACTCTTAGACCACAATCTGCCTTCATTTAAATCTTAACTGGCCATAGAGCTATTACAGCTCAGGGGGAATGTGATTCTTTGACTCTCCACTTCTGCCTTGACCCTCCACTTCTGCCTTGACCAAGGACTGATCTGAGGTGCATGTATTTCCTGTGGATATTACTGGCAACTCGCATTCAAGAAAGACAATTGTAACAGAGAGCAACCGCGTAGAAATTTCAAAGCACAGAACTGGCCATGAGTGCCTTGATGTTCTGTGAAGACCTTGAGAGACCTTGAAAAGTTTGTTGCTGTGACTTTGCCTACAAAGATTTAGGGAACTCTCTTCATGAAGAAGGCGAGCTTGTACTCTTGTACACTTGTACGCAGATTTAGGAAAATCTGTGTGCACATGGCAGTGCATCCACTGCAAGGGAAAGCTGGGTTTGCAGTTGTGAATGCTGGCATTGTGAGGGAGCCAGGCCAGTGCCTTTTGGATGCAAGAACAAAATAGTCCAAAGGCTGTCTGAGCCAGGAAGACAAGTTTAAACCTTTTTACTTTCCCTCCTCAAAACCCTGAGGGCTATTAAATGCCTCATGAGGCATATTCCATCCCTAACTGGGAAGGGGTTGAACAGTCACAATCTGAATGTCACTTGAGGAATGGCAGTGACAAATGCCATCCTGGCAGGCTGTCTGCAACCACAAGTACTCCCGCAAGTACCCACATTGCTCAGAGAGGCAGAGCTTTCACTGTGCTCCTCATCATCACTAACAGTACAGCGTGGTCCTGCCCACATCCTCCACAGAGCTCCTTGCAGTGAAGGGAACAGAGAGGTCTTCTGCACATGCAGAATGACATGTGCTCAGCTGTCAGAGGCTCACGTGTGCAAAACCACACTGCACTATTACAGGAACAAGCTTGTTCTGCTTTCTTTAGGGCATGCTGGAAGCACACAAGATGGCCTCATCCCTGCTCTTTATAGACAGCAGGTAGCAAGCTGTGAATGAGGATTTTCTTCTACCTGGAGCTGAACCCTTCAAAGCCCGGTGTTGTTTGGATACAGGGTTCATAGATTCAAATTTGCGTCTAGTGCTGATTGTATGTCACAGTAAGGGAGAGGTGAGCACACATGATTGAGACGGCAGGAGGTGGCTGGGGTGGGAGTGGGAGGCTGCCATCATGGGACTGCTTCTGCAGACAATGGCTTCAAGACCAAGAGAAGGTGCCAGTCTCTGCTGAGGATGCAGAGGATGTGCCCAGAGTGTGCTGATACTCCCAGTCTTCTTTTTCATTTCCTCAACCCTGTCTTAAAGCATCCCTTTTTACAGGAACAAGCACCTCTCTGTTAAACTAGGACTGTTGTCAGTGGCCACTGTAAGTAATCATAATAATCTGTAAGGCAACGCGCAGCTCTGATGTGCAAATGGGATTTAAGGAAGCCTTGCTAACGGGATAACACAGACAGAGTTTAAGCTGAGTTTCAAACTGATCATAACATTTCTCTTGACAAATGTCTGGGTTTGAACTTTTTTAAGCCTTCAGGGCTTTAAGCAGAGAATGTTCTTCTCCTGCAGAATAAACCCTTAATATTTTAGGCTTTCACGTAAGAAGAGGAAAAAATCTTTAAGCAGAGAAGCCGCCAAAAAGAATATCTGATTTCATTGCTTTCATCATACACCACTACATACCATTTATTTTCTCTGAGAAGCCAGGGGCACAACTTCTCTAAATATTTACCTACAATCTTTCTAAGAGCATGTCTGCAGTGCAGTCACCACACTGATTTGTGTTGTAGATATACCCACCTTACTTTTGATGTAATGCATCTAATACATCCAGGCTCTAATAACAGGCTAATAAATTCAAGGTCTAGTAGTTACAGTGTGAGGTCAGGGTAGCCTGCAACATCTGCTGGGAATATCTTAGAGTCATTGCCCTGTGCAGAGCCAGCCACCCTGCAGCTGCTCTGCACTACACCACAGGTCTTGCAGTGAAACAGGACAAGCAGGCTTTACTGGGAGTAGAAGTTTTGACTACAGGAAATCCTTCAGCCTCACAGCTCATTAATGCCTTTCTGAACTGGAGCCACATCTGCTCAGTCTCTCTCTGCCTCCACGTTTGTCTGCCAGGCAACCCAGACAGGGCTGTACTGTCTCCATCCCTGGAGGCTTTCAAGCCCCAGCTGGATCAAGCCCTGAGCAAACTGGCCTGACCTCAAGGCTGGCTTGGCTTTGAGCAGGAGTTGTCCTTCCCAGCCAGAATTATTCTATAATCCCATGGTCCTAGCTCAGAGATGCTCTTCGAGACCTCTTGAAGGGCTCTGTCCATCTCTGTCCCAGGAACAATTACAAGGCTTTGTACTTTGAGCATTTTCTACCTCAATATGAGGAACGAAAGGTGTGACTAAATCGAAGACATTGTTTATTCCTCTCCTCACTTTCCCGTTGCATGCAGTATTTATCTCACTATCCTGGGAAAGAAACTAAGGCACGCCCAGGTATCATAAAATGGCTCTCACTGAGGAAGTAAAAAAAGTCAAAGTTAATGGATCACTGCAAGGCTCACAAGGACCGTATAGTTTGATCAGTACTGTGGGCTGTCTTTGCCATATCTTAACTGAAATCGAACAGAGATTCCTGTACAAAAGGACACCCCATTATGACAGGATTGTAGTGCACACTCATCCCCAGAATTGCTGATTACCTCAGCAATCTTCCTGCTGCCCTGGACAAGCAACATTTTAAATGTTTCTTTCATTTTTTCGACCTTTATATGTTCATTAAGCTGTATCTATCTTGCTCTGCATGATGCTATGTAGGTAGTCTGAAGGCCTATCTTCCTGTATACGCAACACAACCTGCAAGCCAAGTAGAGGATGACAGCTTGGAAGCTATAGCTCTGTTCTCAATACTGACATTGCTTTGCTTTGTGTGAAATCACTTAAAACAGTCTCACGCTCCGCTTCCCCCTGTAAAAGGTGGAAATAAGTCGCAACATACAGTGGTGTGAGGATGTGAATATCTGCATGTCCTTAGCTGGAAGGTGCAAGAGAAGAGCAAAGCACTCTGTGCATTATAATGGCCCCATTACCTCCTCTTCCTCTGAGACAACAGATCCAGGATTACTGAACTTCCTGCCTAGTTATGTTTCCTCCATCTCCTGCAGCACTCTGGCTGTGCTCTGCTATATTTTTTCCACTTCAGCTGCCTCCTTTCTTTAGCCCCCAGAGCTGTGCACCTACTCCAAAGGCAGTCCCAGCCATCCATTACTGTGGGCCATCTCCTTCCTCTGTCCTACACACAGGACTTCTGCTAGCTTTTCTCTTTTCTTTGCTAGGCGCTCTTTCAGAAACTTTAGGGAACACTTAGCACTTAGCAGCCTAAATGTCCTGGCCTTTCTGCCTCTGGGAGCTTCACAGCAGGTACCCACAGCTGCTACTCTCTGAAGTGCCCAGCACTTCAAGCTCAACTACCAATGCTTCACTGCCCAAAGGAAAGAGGGAGATGAAAAGTTCCATGAGCCTTTAGTTAATGCAGGGGAAGTATTTCAGGAGCCTTAGGAGCCCCATTTGCAGTGGTTTCCATGAAATTTAAGAACCTATTCACTTACCCTTTGTAAAACGGGGCTTGGGTACTCTTGGGAAATTTGCCTGCGATCTCTTCCCAGACTTTGCAGTAGATTTGTCTGAAATGTCTTTACATGTGAGTGACATCCACACGTGAGCCAGACACCCTGGGCTCAGTTAACAGAGATAAACAGGCATTATAGGAAACAATTCATCTTCTCCTATGGTAGATAGCTAAAACAGCCCACAGCAATCTCAAAACTATTACTTTCCTCCATAAACTATAAATTTAAGCTGGAAAAGCAGCTTAGCCCTCAACATGTTGGAGGATTCAGTTGCCTAGTGCTTTGTGAGCTGCCCTACCTGATCTTAAATATTCACATGGGCAGGCAGGTATATACATATACGTACAGGAGTCTGCAGGAGACAAATGCCTTTCCAGCATGTCACCTGGACACCAGGAAAAGGATCCTGGATTCACTGCCCTGTTACCAACAAGATGAGGGTTGCTACTTTCGGCAGCTGAAAAAATTTCCCTCCATTGCACCTCCCTCATTTCTATCCTATGTGTTAACATAAATGGTCCATGTTGAAATAGCTGAAAAACAATAATATGGCCCACAGTGCTACACAGCAAAGCAATGATTATAAAATAATACTCGATTTTATTAAAGACAAAATAAAACAACAGAGCTTCATGGCATCATGGCAACTGCCAGAGCAACTCGTGGGGCTATGGTTCTGCAGGTAACTACCCCAACCAGGAAATGTATGCAAGATGTCACGTTACCAGTGTTACATCACCAGGAAAAAATCTCAATGGCTGATCATCGCCAAGGGGGATGTCAGTGTTCCCAGCTTCTGTGCGCAGAGAAGCCTTATAGGAGTTAACTCTTTCCTAGGTAATGCACACTGCTAAATTTTACCAGTATTTCTTCTACCTTGTTTCCTCAAAATGAATCAGTGCTCTCTTACTTTCCATTTTTGTCTTTTGCACAAGCCATAAATGGTGTGACTTTGCAGTGACAGCCATCTGTCACACCCACTGGGTGACTGAGGACTTTTTCTCCTCCACCTCATGAGCAGATTTCTGCTGGATGCTCACCACAGAACCATTCCCCTGGAAAGCAATAAATGTTATCTGCTCAAGGCACCCCAGCAGCACCCCTGTTGTCTGGAGAGCAGCCGTTTGTCTTACATGAAGAAATATTCCTTGACATCACCAAAATGACCCATCCTGAGGTAATACCCAAGGCAGTGTGAACATATATTTGTTTCCCCTGAAATGCCTCTTGTGTATGCAATGATTAAATGGGTTTTTACGAACTCAGATCACACGCTATGGCTGGTTGCTGCTGATGTTGAGGAATCAAAGCTGCAGGGACTGATGGCCTCCATCTTCCCATGCCCTGGCAGGGCAGCCCCTTCCCAGAGACAAATTTCCCCCTTGACCACAGGAGATGGAAGTGGTAGTGCCTTTCCCCAAGTCTCCACAGATTCCAGGCAATCTCCAGCCCCATAAAAATGTCCTTTCTAAGCCAGGGGAACAATGGATAAAATATATTTCCTTCTCCTCCTTGACGCTTTGTACATAGAGACTCTGTTCACAGCCCTCAGCAGGTGCCAAAGCATCTGAGCTGTTCTTCATGCTGTATTGCTGTAGTGCCTGGAAACCAGAGTCCAAACAGTTCCTGCTATTAATGCAGGCTCCATCCTGCTGAAAGTTCATCTTTATGACCTGGGACCAAGGTCAAACTGGGCAGAAGGAAGCTTTCTGTGAGAAAGAAGTGCCTGTGATCTCTTTCTTGCCACCGGCATTTGTTCTTGGTTGTTTTACATCCCTCTTGTTCTCTCAGTCAGGTAGGACCTTGTGTTATTTTACTCCTTTTTTTGTCCTGATACAGAACTATGCTGCTGCACCCCTTGGTCTCTCCAGGGTCTTCAAACTGTATATTGCATGGGCAGCATAATCCACCTCCCCATTTACACAAACTACTGAGTCTTTCTTTATGTTATCTTAAACATGTGGTCTATGCCCATAAACCTCCCAGTTACCCAGTTTGGCACTGGCATGTTTTTTGCCCTTGTATTCCCACTGAAAGGCCCAGTAAATTCATACGTACTTCTAGAGGTCTTCCTCACCTTTGTCCTCTTCATCCTATCCCTTCATGCACAACAGCTCCTGAAGATACCCTCTCCCTATCACCTTGCTTTTTTGTCTCACATGTTCAAATACTATTTTTATCCTAGTCCTCACGTGCCTCCCCGCTCTCAGCTCCTCAGCTGTTATTTCCTTCTAAGCTGTGCCATGTTGCGCTCACTGAGCAAAGTGTGGGGGGATTGATTTTCTTCCTTCCCTCTTCACAGCCACAGAGGCCAGAGCTCACAGAGATCAGACACCAGAGTTCCAGACACCTCCTGGACACTGGAGGCCATCAGTCCTGAGGCATCAGTTCTGACCCAGGGGACAAATCCTTTCAGCATCTCAGTGTCCAGGACCTCCTGCAACAGTCTGGTTCCTTTCCTTTCTCTTTCCTTTTTCTTTTCCCTTTCCCTTCCCTTTCCTTTCCTTTCATCCCTCCTTCTTCCTTTCTTTCTTATTCCCTTCATTTTCTCAAATCCAATTCCTTTGTTCTCTGTAATGCTGTGCAAGCTCTACCTCTCCAAACAAGAGACTTACTTTCCTTCAGAGGAACTAAAACCCCCCCCAGCACAAAGTACATAGTGCACCGTCCCTGAATGTCTCAATAGGAAGCTTTGAGCTCCCATTGTTTGCAGTTCACAGAGTTCACCTGCATTTTAGTCTCCTCATCTATTAAAGAAAACAAAGTGGAGAGGAGAGAGAAGAAGAAATACGGCTGTAAAAGCAGCAGTCAGTCAGAGAGATGTTTCTGGTATCAGTTGTGGTCCAATCAATCAGTCTCAAACAGCCCACTGGAGGATAACTGCCCAACTTACCCAAATTTATTTTCTTCAATAAAAGAATCCTTCTTGGTCCTGCGGTTATTGCTGACACAAAGCAAGGCCTGCTCAAGCATGATATCTGCTCCCTTGCCCCCTGCTGTGTGCCAAGCAACGGAGCCATTGTCCCCTTGTTTTCTGTAGACAGCAGCTTTAAATCACTGCTGGCCATTTCTGCCTGCAAGGGCCAGGAGAGACTTCCCTGCACAGGTCACTCACTTGTGACATGTGTATTCACCTGTATATGCTCAGGGAGACTTCTGTTTTCTCCTTGCTTGGTAAAATAAAGGCCAAAAAGGCTGGGGATATCTACTTATTGTTTGAGTGCTTGACTCTGCAAGGGCTGTGAGCACTATCCAGGTGATGCAGGGACTGCATGACCAAACAGATACTCAGCTGCAAAGAAGAAAGTGCTGTAAAACCTCCATGATTGTGCTCTAGCCAAGTGGCATTGCTAGCCAGGAGAATGGTGTGCTCCAGGCAGCCAGACATAGAGATTAAACAAAGGAAAATGGAAATGTCATGATTATAGAGCTGGTTTGTATTGTGGGCAGAGTCTGTGCAATACATTCACTGCAAACTGTAATTCTTCTTTGGGGGATGTTCAAAATGTTTTTGAGAAATGTGGAAGTACAGTTTTGGGGAATCCTGCAAGAGGAATCCTGCTCAGCCCTCCAGGTTCAGCTAAAAGGTAGGCCTTTGGAAGACTAATAAAAGTTCTTGGGCAATACCAGGTGCTGGATATAGGACATGCACACTGCCTCAGTCATTGCCATAGCAGGACACAGCTCCTGCAAAATGCATTTCCCAAGTGCCTTGTGCTCCATAGGCACGCCAAGCGATTGCTTCCCTACCAAAGCCTGAGGGTGAGGTTCAGATGCTTCATACCAAGGGCTGTCCTCAGGTGCAGTGTCTCTTCCTCAGCGAGCAATTGGATGTGCTTGGGAGTACTGGCTCCCTTCAGCTGCAAAGCTCAGATGGGGCAGGGGTGTCTCAAAGCCCCCCCTGCCCACATGCCACCCTTTGCCTGAGCCACTCTGTGATGGCTGCAGCATGGAAAGGTCCCTGATCCCAAGGGCAGGGCTGTGGCAAGCTCCTGCCTGCCTGGGCACCCTGGGAAAAGGCAGGGCCCCCTCTGCAATGCTGCTCGGATACAGGTTTCCCCTGGCTTCTCCCTCCCTGCCAAATGCCTCTCCCTGTGGAAACTGGATCCCGTGTTATCACCAATCATATGTGCAGTCTCTGTGGGATGAGTTAGGGCAGGGGCTGCTGTGGCTGCGGTGCTGCCTGTTGTTGAAAGGGAAAATTCACATGTTGCTTATGCAACTGGTTTTTCTGCTGCACAACACTTCAAGGTTACATCCCAGATTAATCTTTGATTTAAGCTTCCTTCTCTGAGTACAGGCCTGTTGCCTAAGGATGGCGAGAGTTTCACTCGCTGAAGGAAAGACATTTTTGACACTTGCCTTGTTCAGTAGGGATAAGGACTGGGTTACATTTTTTAGGCATGTAGGTATAAAACAAATCTCATGTTATGGTCCGTTGGAAGCAGGATTTGACCTTGCTAAAGACAGTAAAACCAAAATGTGGATTAGCCTGAATGTTCTGTTTCAGTGAAGGATTTTAAATCCTTCCCCTTTAAAAAGCTGCATTTTTTTTCTGGGGCTTGAGGACTAATTACAAGAGGAAATATCTGTGCTATGCCTGTACTGGAGAGCCGGTTCTGGGAAACGAAAATCCACTCCAAAACTGTAGAAATGGCCTCGCAAGGCAAAACCCAAACCTTTGCATGATCCAAGAGAAGGAGAAGACATGCTTTCCCTGGAAGGGGAGTACAGGGCCAAACCTCTGCCCTGCCAAGGTTAGCCAAGACCAGAAGTGAGGAGGCAGAGGAGGGAGGGAAGGTCATTGGGAGGGCTCGGAAAGCCTGTAGTGAAGGAGCACGTGTGGCCTACAGGTATTTCAGGTATTTCCAGGTGAGGCAATGCAGTCATCTTCTCCTGGGCGGTACTGAGAGGTTGTGTGCTGCAGCACGCCCTGGGGGATCCTGATCACATAGTGCAGCTGGAGCAGCACCCCAAGCAGGGAACCCATTCGTGTCCCCTGTGCAACCCAGGGATACAGGGAATGCAGGCTGGGCACATCTCACTGGCAGGTAAATATCCACAGCCCATCCTGACCTGAGCAGGATGGGGATATTTCTGCAGGACACATGAGCAGGCAGGGCTGCAGGCATCTTGCTCCCCTGACTGGGCTGCTGCTGCTCACCCAGTGTTCTGCCAGCAGAGACCCATGGGTCTGTCTGCGGGGATGCCTTATCATCCAGTGACACATGGAATAATTAATGGCCTTGGAGCTAAAAAGTTGGCACAGGCTGTGGACAAATGTGTTTTTTCCAGTCATTATCATGTTTGCACCTGGATGTTAGCCAAAGCGTATAAACCTTCCTGGGGACATTAACTGGCTTCCTATTGCCTGGACCTCTATATGGCAGGGGGCGCAGGGCTGATGCTGTTTGGCTTTTCATAGGTTTGCTCAGTCCCCTAATCTTATGTGAAAATTATCTGGCACAAGTTCTGCAAGTCAGAATGGCAAAAGTATAATTAATTCCCCGTATGAAGTGAAAACAGCCAGTTTTCCACAGCGTCAGCTTGAATATCAACAAGTCATAGAAGTAGTATGCAAAAAGCAGACAAAATCTGTGCACAGGCAGCAGTTATACTGGATTTTTATGGGGCAGCAGTTTCTATATGCCACTGGAACAAAATGTCAATACAGATCTGAAGTGCTCTTCATTCCTTGTGTGTATTCGGCTGAAAGTCTGGAATGGCCTATAAAGACAGCCTCCTTTTCTGATCAGCAAGTATCTCAATACACGGAATTTGCTGAGAAGGCATGCTCATGTGAATTTTTTTTTTCTAGACATACCATTCTGCAGACAGGTCCTCCCCAAATATGTCGGCATAGAATGGTAATGATTTTTCTCTGACCAGGGGTAGGGATTTGAAAGTAAAGCATTTCTGAATCCCAAGCCCATCCCTTCCACTTCCTAAGGCTTTCTCTCTTTATAGAAGACTGTGTGCTTATGTGCTATCTCTCCACCTCATGTTCACTCCCACCATACTGGTCAAGGTCCAGGACCCGTGATCATCCAAAATTCATTTACACAATCTGCACCTACCTTAGCAAACTCCAACAGGCTTAACAAAGATCTTCATTCCTCCTTGATCCCTCAAAACCGATAGTGGTCACCACAGTCTAGCTGATTCAGAAACCTGCTGGCATAGCTGGAAGCCCACTAAAATGGTCCCTGAGGGCTAATCCTGGCTTCCAACCACTGGTTGCTCTGCATGGCTGATAACTTGATTTGAAGAGGATGGGTCTCCAAAGGAAAACCTGAGCTGTTGATGTGCCGGGAAAGCCATGCCGCATTGCTTCTCATAATGAGTGGTGTTGAAAAGCACCTCTCAAGTCTCTATCCCATTGTTTTGCTACAGATGATTTGCAAAGCAAAGAAGAAAAGCGAGTTATGCTCAGATAGCGTCAAATACAACTTATCAACTGGGCCCTGATGAGCATCCGGAACAGATGTTACAGATATACATCTCACCTCTCTGAAACCCTCTTGACACTTCCTGTTACATTCTGGGACAGTGGTGAAATTACATATTAGCACTGATGTCACAAAAGCCAGCATGTGCAAACAGTAAACTGAGATGTCATCTCTTTTTTCATATATATATATATACTTATATATGCTATACTTAGAATAATGACTAGGTAGTGCAGGTGTAGGGTATATGTTGGCAAATGTGAATTCTTTAGGGCAAGTATCTCATGGTGTATTATGGTGATGGTATTCATAATGTTATTCTCTGTGACACTGCAAGAGAACAATTTCAAATTAAAAGTTCTAATAAAGAGGCTGTGTATTCAATATTTTCCTTTCTTCTACCTGCATATAGCCTTATTAGTAGGAGTAACAAAGGCACAAATCCATCGTCTTCCTTCTCCCATTTCTACTCTTCATTTCACACATCCCAGAAGCTTCCTCATCATCACAGGGACCAGTTGTTATGCCTCTCCTTGCTAAAGAGTTCTTAGTAAAAGGCTACAATAACTCTTTGTGTACGTAAGATGTAGCAGAAATATTAAACCAAAGATCAAAGGCAATCCTGTCCCTCGGATATTTTCCTTGACCCTTTAAACTGGCTGGGTGCAGAATGAATAATAAGGACCAGACTCTGCCATCAATTACGTGGAGTTAAATCCAGAGTGGGCTGCTGTAAATCAAGTTACACAGTGTAATCGGGAGCAGATTTGGGACCTGCAGTCTGCGGGCCAAAGAACCAGACCACAAAGAGAAAATCCCACCTCTCTCCATTTCACCTAACTCTCTGGTTCTTCACATAAGCAGCCCCATCTGCCTGCTTAGTAAAGCACTCAAAGCTTAGGTCTTCCTAAATTACCCAGCCAGAGCAATCCCACCTTCAAGCACAGATAAATGAGGCTTTTATTTAACTAATGTAGCAACCTGCAGCTCAAAAGGACCAAACAGCATTGAATTTTTATCACCTTTTATCAGGTGGAGGGGAAAAGCTTGAATTGACTGAGTGCAAAGCTTACTTGAGAAGAAATAAAATCAAACACTTAAGTGTTGAGTAAAAGGGGTTTGGAGGCACAGGTATTTATGCAATAAACTCTGCCTCTTCTCTTTCTTTTCTCATTATCTGATGCTTCTCCCCGTCACACAAGCCTAATGCTTTAATCTAGCTAAATATTTGCAAATTGGCACCACATTGCATCGAGACAATAGTGGGGAATAAGCAAAATGATGCAAGTCAAGATATACTTCTTATTACAGAGATAGCATTTCACAAGATTAAAGGGGATTTTCTAGGCAATGAAGACAAATCCAGCACCAGCTTTATTGAACAAGCGACACAGATGCTTCACCCGTTAACATGTGGTAGTGCAAAGGAGATTATTTCCTTTCCAAAAGAGCACCATCAATGTTGCTATTCCATTTATTACACATTTTCCCACACAAGTGTTTGCTTCTGAAAGGCAGCGCTTGGTGGCTGCAGGGATCTGGGAGAGTCAATGGAAAAGTCGTTGAAGCAGAAGTCCCAGCCTGATTGCAGCACGTGGGGAAATTATCAATTGGCAACACCACTCCTGGGAGAAAAACCACTAACCACGATGAGAAAAGGAGAAGGGGGAGGAGGAGAGGGGGAAGCAACCCCAAGCCCTTACATCATGGAGATTTTATGGGCCACGTGTCCCAAGAACCTCCACTCTGGTCCACCCACTGAGATAAAGCTATTTGTAAACCCCAGATTGTGCTATCTTTTTGCCACCTTGATTGTTAATTAATCAGAAACAGAAGTGCCTGGGTGAGAAATACAAAGTATCAAGGGAAAACAAATGGGATCCTGTGGAGCAACTGCTGTCCTCGCTGTGGAAACACCCCTCTGGAACCAACAGACTGGGCCACAAAGCGACTGCGGCCTTGTATTAAACTGGTACCCTAGAATCTAGCAATCCCCAGCGCCAAACACCTTTTTATCCTGTTTATTCCAGAAATGACAGAAATGGGTCTGTGAAGATCCCAGCAGCCCCAAGGCGCTGTCTAGTTGCAGCCCTGACCCTGCCCACTGCCACTTCCACTTCTCTTGCTGTGCCACCCTCTCCCTCAGGGTCATCCAACGCATAGGTCAAAATTTCAAGCTTCATAAACATTAAAACTCTCAGCTGTACAGTAAAGTGATGCAAAGGACCTGTAAGGAAGCTGCTGTGCCATGTCGATCCACTTTGAACTATCACAGCTCAGTGGGGATCTGGGGCTGCTTCCTAGACAGTCCGTGCTGGATCATGCCAGAGAGCTTTATCGGTGAATGCAGTCTCCAGTCAGAACAACCTGGTCCCAATTAGAACCAATCTATGGCACTTTAAAGGGGTTTAGTGACTGCTTGAACTGACCCTTCTCATGAAGAATTCAAAAATCTGGACTGGATCCCAAACAATAGCAGAGCTTTTCAAGGTGTCCTTCTGTCATCAGGCTTGCAAAGTGCCTCCCGTCTGTTTCTCATCATTATTTTGATGTTTCTGCTCCCAAACCCATTGAATGCAAGAGATGCTTCTGAAAAGCTGCTGCAGTTGTAAGGGGTGAAGAGAAGTTTGGGTGTAACAGGGGTCTCAAGGTCATGATATAGCTGGATTTCCAGAAAGTATTTGACAAGGTTCAACACAAAAACTTCATGAAACTCAATCAGTAAATTATGGGGCATTACCAGGAAGAGTGCTGAAGAACAAAACATGGAGCAGAGGCTTTGGCCACAGAGCTGCCCTCCACTTCTCAGGAGTAGGGTGGTGGGGTTAGGAGAGAGATCTGGAGGGATGGCAAATGAAATGATGGATGGAATGGAGCGACTGTTCTATGAGGAGACACTGAAAAAGACCTGGATTCTTCAGCTGGGGGGATAAAAAGCAGATACGGTGGTGGTTTAGGGAACAGAGAAGGCGGCAGATGAAGTCACACAGTCATCTACCTGGTCACCTGGCCACCTATTTCCCTGTATACTGCTTTTCACCACATCCTGCAATGCTGGAGCATGTGACAGAATGAACAGGAGCTCAGTTTAAGACAAAGAAAAACAAATACTTCCTTTGCAGAGCGTGTGGGACCTCTGAGGATGTCTGCCCTGGGTAGCTGCAGGGGCAGACAGCATAGGCAAGGGAGAAGGCAAATGCACAACTAAGAGCACCATGCAGATACTGAAAGGACCAGGCGGGGATATAGCCACCAATGTCTGACTCATACAACTGGAGGCCTAAGTCAGATGCTAGAAAAATGATTGATTTAAGCTTTAAAACCCCAAGGTTTCACATTACTTTGCATTTTCCACTTGAATCCTTGTGTGTCTTCTCTGGTGTCAGCAGCCCAGGTTTTGGCCTTCTCCTGCTTTACTCAGCCTAGATAAACATACGAGCTGCTGAAACCATTTCCAGGAACGCCTTCCTCTCCTGCAATCTCTTATCTCCAGAGGAGATTGTCAGAGGTTACTTCAAAAGCCCTTTGAAAATGGCCAGGGCTCTGCTTGCAGCCCAGCAGATACAGGCGCCCTCGCCCCAAGAAGTCAACAACCACCCTGCACGCGGGCGTCCAATGCCGCCTTATCACTGTCACAACAGCGAGCAGTGGGAAAGGCTTTACCCCATTGCTATTGCCGCCCAGCCTTTGCTCTGCAATATGCTGCCCATCTTCTGCTGAGATTCACCCAGGTGCGTTGTGGCAGATTACAGGAATGAGGAGAAAGAAAAAGGAGTGAGTTTGCTCAGCCCTAAGGAGCAGGGAAGCTTGAAGCCTGCTGAGCTTGTAATTAAAATGTAGAAAGGCCATGACAGAGCTCAGAAAATGGAAGAATGAGATACAAGCAGCAGGAAAATGCTGAGCACTGGGCTTTGGGCAACATGCCGTTCTGAATTAAAAATAAATGAGAAAACTGCCTATAGAGAGGGGAACACAGGGGGAGAGGAGCTGTGGGAAGAGAGGATGACAAGGGAGGGCTATTGTTAGAGTACTGCCCTCAGATAAATGCTATTTGGCACTCCTCTGCCAAAAGACTATGAGTAGTAGTGAGGCAGAGGAAAGCAGTGCAGCTGTTTCATGGTGTTATTACCCCCTCTGGACCATGGAAGACCAAGTGCCTGCCAGGACAAAAGACAGAACTCTGTGCATGCAGCTCTCACTCCATCAGCAATTTGAAAATGGAAACAAGAATCATAAAAATCACATTTCCACCTGGAACTTGTTCTCTGCCTTTGTTAACAAATAGCATCACCACAGAGGCCGGCATCAGAGACAGAGGGAAGGTGATCACAGAGGGCCCACGGCATAAGGACATCCCACCTTGCAAGAGGCGATGGGTTGGGATTGCATAAACCTAGTGATTAAGCCTGTCCTCTGATGAACAACAACCAAAGGACTCCTATGTGACTGTGAGGCAGACACTGAAACAAGTTCCTTAGGGTGATTAATGCTTATACTAAAAAATGGCAGGCTAAAATTTACGGAGGACTTGAAGTAGGTGAGCTGGACCCATGGGACCACAAAGAGAGGCAGAATTCTGAGCAGCAGTAGAAGATCAATATTCATCCTTCCCAGTAAAAGCTGGGGGGAAAGAGCCATATAGAGGCGATGCCATTACATGCACACCTGCAACTTCAAAAGCTTAGCAGAGATCCCTGCTTCAGTCTTTTCCAGGCTACATGAAGCTTTAAAGGTTTGCAGCTCTGCTGACCTTGGTGAAATGATTCCTCTTCTACCTCCAAATAAGATCAGGATCTGGCCTACATGCACAGATCTAAAGAGCACCAGATACCTGGGGACACTCTTGCACTCACCACTAGTGTGAGTCGATGTCTGCTGCAGGTCTCCTTGCTCTGCACTGAAGAGCCAGGGGAGCTCCTCAGATTGATGCAGTCCCCTGCAGATCAGCAGGGCTGCTCCTCATGCTTCCTCTTCTAGACACATTTCCCTCGCCGAGTTAAAACAAAAACAAACCAAAATCTGGGTCTGAACTAAAAAAGCTGTTCCAAGCTGGGGTTTTATGCCTTTTTTCACACACATCACTGATTTATCCATCCTGTTAAAACAGTGTGGGGAAACAAATTGGTAATGCTGAAGAATACCTCAGATAGTAAAGTTCATTGAATTACAAACCTGCTTGTTCCTCAGGTTATACCATAGAGGACTGCACTTAATGGGTAATGAACTACTCTCATCATTACATCACATTACAGAAGGTCCTGTTGTATCTTGAGGGCCTGCTGTCAGCTTGAAACCCATCCTGCTCTTTCAAAAACATTAAATACATTAGGACAGCCATGCTGGTTGATGACAAAAGTCCACCTCACCCCACATCCTGTCCCTAGCCAGGGCAGATGCTTGGGAAGAGAGTATAAGAACTGAGCAAACAGTGACTTTTCACCTGTAGTGTGCAGTGATATTTCCTTCCAGCTTCCAGTTATCCACAGCTTTGAGACTTCCTAAAGAAAAGGTGTACCTTCGTAGCTAACAGCCCTCCTTGAGGCTGTGCATTTCCCAATGCATTTCTCTAATTGGGCTTTTAATCTGCTTATGCCTAAAGTAGTTTCTTTCACTCCCAGTTGCCTAGGAGTCCTGTTGTCAGTACTTCTTGAGCTTTATGATGTCCCGTTCTCTCCTGAGTAGTTTGGTTTTCCCCTTTTCCCCTCTTGCCACCTTGCTGCATGCCAGGGCAGCACTAAAGGCAGAAGTTGACAGGTATCTTCTGTACAAACCTCTGAGCACACCAATTATACACTAGGGCTCAGAAAGATTGTTCAATTGTAAGGACACTCACATGCTTCAGTGAGGTTCAGTGTTTAAGGATAGTGCATATGACAATACTAGGTCAGCTGCATGCAGTCATACAAAAAGGCCATCTCCTGCAGCAGTTTTCCCCTTCTAGTTCTGGGAAGAAAATAAAAATCAAAGTAAGAGTGCGCTTAAGTTTCCTTAGATGCCCTCTACAGAACTGCTGTATTTGTCAATGTCTCAGTTCTAGTCAACCCTCAGTCATACCCTACAGGTATGTCTAATGCACACAATACTAGGGGGGAAATGGTAAAGGTGACATTTTTTTCCATGAAAAGAAAAAAGATCCATTTTTCCTAGAGCACTTTAATTTGATACGAAAGAAAACAAAATCCTCTCTTGGGAACTTCCATCCATCACAAAGCGGCAGCGATTTCAGCATTCCTGGAAAACCTTATGTGCGGCAGGCTTACTTCAGTGTGCTCTTATCAGCCTCAGCTGCCAGCCCATCCAGTATCTGAAGCAGGGCGGCTGAAGGAGCCTTTTGATCACAGCAGCACACACATGCAACAGAGTCACCCAGGCATACAGGATGACCTGAACTGCATCAGCCCTGTCCAGATGCTGGGATGTGTAGGACAGCACCCTGCATCAGCAGGAAAGCAGGTAGCAGAGCGATTTTTGGCAAGACAGGGTCTGGGCTTTCAGCTAGCAAAGCCCTTTATCCTGCAAAATCAGCATGCAAATGTGGGGTGACTGTCTCCAGCAAGCAAACCCCAACTTCGCACCACCAGCACCCAAACCTACAGAAGTGATTCTTACAGCAACAGCAGTGGGGATTCAACACCAAGTACTCACCAGAAAGGACCCCCTGGCGGGTCAGGCACTCCTGCACTGCAGGAATGATCAAGGGCACAAGCCTGCATGTGACGAAGCCCATCACGCCCCTTCCACCCAGCCCAGCCTGCTGGAGAGGGCAGGCAGGGAGAAGCCTGTAGTTTTAAACCAGAGGCACTTTGCCAGGGCACCAGGAGCACAGCCCCAGGCATCAGCGTGGTGCATGGCCAGGGACTGTCCTCCAGCCTCCTCGAGCGGGCAGCAGAGGCAGACACATACACAGGTCAGAATTTATTTCCAAATACCTCATTTATATCATTCTCACATGAAATATTTCTTTCAGAATATAGCCTACACTTAGAAAACAGAAGAGAGGTTTGTTTTTTTTATAAGGCACGTCAGATTATAGACTACATAGATATCTTTCCCTCAATTGCGCTATCTTCCCCTCACTTGCGTTCGTAAAATACTGATGATTTTAAAAGTAATATTTCTAAAACCTAGACCCTGTGTAGCCCCGTGTAGAGCAGTATTCGTAAAGTTATAAGACTCAGTTTACACACACCTAGTAAAGGGCTATAACAAGTTGTATATACATCACATTTTCAGAAACAGTCACAGCTGGCTACATTTAAAAGTAATGCTACTCCAGACTACGAAACAGGCTGCATATAAAATATCACCTACTGCTTCCAGTACGGCATGATACAAAGTAGGATGATCTTGCAGGAGAAATGTTGTTGCTTTTGCAAATGGAAGCTGCTCAGATTCAAGCCTGTCTCCTTCCCAAACCCACATTTTTGATCCACCGAGACCATTTTACAGAAAAGCAAAGACCCAAGAGAAATTCAGCTTTATGTTTTTCTCCAAGATGACGGTATGACTGCATATCTGAAATCCTGTCAAAGCATTCTAGTCAGAAATATAAAGGCTCAGATGTTAACTTCATGACCAGTAAACATTAAACCATTACCAACCAGATGCAACCAAGTTAAATGCATCCAGCTTCTGTGCTATGGAAACTGTTTTTCCAAGCTGTTCCAGTGCAGAAGCCAATACATTTTTATTGAATTAGGCCCTAGGTAAAGATTTCCATCCCATTTTCAAGTTTTCTGCAATGGAACATTACCCATTCTGCACTCATTTCACTGCAGAGGAGGAAAAAATACTGCCTCTGGAGCCTATGCCAGTACAGCTCAGAATCCATTTACATACTGTCATTTTATTTAATGTGCCAGGAGGTAAACCATGGCTGGCTTTATCAACTCAAATGGCTTCCACAGTTCTTTGTATCAGGCATTGATTCATTTCTGATGAAAAAAGGGTTCCGTCTTTCTGTCACTGCAGTTTCATTTAAGACAATGAAAAAGGTCACTTCAAGGCTATGGCTGAAGGAGAGAAAAAAGAATATAATCTGATCTTGAAATATCTAGGGGAAGAAAACCCATAGTCAGGGCCATAAAAAGGTAGGCAGACAGACAGCACAAACTAAATGTTCTCTGCAGGATAAGTTAAAACACTGATTCTTGCAGAGAGTCACGTTATCCCTCAGGTCACTCGAGCTTGCCAGGACTGGAATTAGGCTTAGTTTAGTAGGAACCAGATTTAGTCAGAGAATAGGTCACATTCGACTGTATGTTGATCACTCAGCTGCATTTTAGGCACATTTCAGCTAATCTGTTGGACTGGTCTGGGAAAAAAAACCCCGATCAGTTAAATTTCTGGGGTGGCTTCAGCAAATTTTACCACTATGAGCTTGGGCAAGATTCAATCACAAGCGACTGTTGCCTTTAGAAGGGAAACATCAACTTGGTTGAAAACAGTATCATGAAGAGGACAGAGCAGCCTCAGTTTCTGGAGTCTGGTTTGTTACAAATCTTAACCTGCCTGATTTGTTAATTTGTTTAGCAGCCTTAAAAGGTAAGGAGGGGCATCCTGAAATTCTTACTGTAGATTTAAACCCAGATGTGGTTTACGTGCTGCTGCACAGATATTTGTCACATCTCTTTAAAAATGAAAGAAAAAAAATAACCAACACAACAGCATTTACATTCCTTTCAGCTGAAATAGATGAACTGTCGTCATGTCTGCAAAAATAGAGGAATTCGCCACAGCTCGAGGTAGGCGAGTTAAAGCTTGGTCATGTTCTCGGGCTTTCACTCAGCTTCCTGGGAAGGGCAGGAGAAGAGGGACAGAAAGGGCTTTCACAAAGTCAGGAGGTGACAAATGAGATACCAGCTCCATAACGGATTAGGTTCCCTCACCGCATGCTGAAGGTATAGTCATGACCTTTCCAACCATAGCATTTGCGTAAAGATTACACCTCTCACATGCCCTTTTTAAAGTGATCCCCAAGAGCGTTGGCTTGGGAAGACACGGAGAAGAGAGCAGGAGTGGGGGTTTAAAGCTACAAACGTCAGTTAGGAGGCACAGTGTTATTTTTCCCTTTGATCGTCCACGTACAGAGCTCTACACTTCTACCACTGCTCATGCGTTCCTCCTGCGAAGCCCTGGCAGCAAAGGCCTCTGGTGTGCTTCTCTCTGTTGCACACATTTTATAACACAAGAAGTCAGATCCTTTGGACAAATCCTTCTACCCTCACAGACATGTGGTGCTTTTCTTCCTTAACGAGAGGTTTTAGTCATGAAACTGTATGTCAGACCTGATTTATAGCAATTATTTAACTAAGAATCCTTCTGCCACCCTCAAAAGGGCAGCTGAGATATCCAGTAGCAACATATACACATACATACAGATCTACACTATACACTTGGGACGACACAGAATGAGATTTCAGCTAATATAGCCTCTATTTGATTTCCTCAGAGCAGCACTCAGGTCCTTGCAACCCCTATACAAAACAGCAGTATTTTTTCCACCAGGATTTGGAGAGGTTTTTCATCTTGTCTGGAGTCCTGCACTTGGATTTCTTTGGTTGCTGCTGGGTATCCGAGTACTGAATGCCAGCCACAATGGCTGCATCAAAGACCTCCTTGAGGTTTTTCTGAGTCAAAGCAGAGCACTCGATGTAGGATGCGGCTTTTATTTCCTCAGCACAGAGCTTCGCAGCCTCCTCTGAGACAGGCTTTTCTTTGCACTTGTCCAGCTCAATGAGAACTTTGACATCCTCCCGGAGGTCCGACTGTGTCCCAACAAGGATAATGGGGGCCTTGGGACAGTGGCACCGGATTTCCGGAACCCACTTCTCACTCACATTCTGGAAGGACGAAGGGCTCACCACACTGAAGCACAGCAGGAAGATGTCCGTGTTGGTGTAGCACAGAGGCCTGAGCTTGTCAAATTCATCCTGCATGGAACAAAATTGCATTAGCACCCCACAGAAAGAGCACATCAGTCCAGAGGACATCCTGGTATACCTGCCGCTGACCCTTCGGGAATCTGAGGATCACGTACCACTGTCACCTTGAGAGGCACCTTAACATGAGCAGCCAGACCACCCAACAAGGTGCGTTACAAGCAGAAGTTCCCCATACACAGCCTGAGGTCTCATGGCTGCTAGCCAGCAGGCACCCTGCCACCATTGGGCACTTGGGACCAAGGTGGTGGCTTCTCCACCTAGCTGAGATTTTATAACTAATGCTGCAGCTTGTTTTGAGTGCTTAAATATTTCCTTAGCTCTTTGAATGCAGGCCCTCTGCCCTATTTCAGCAAAGGAGCAATGATGCAGCAAGCGGGTTACAGCACACAAAAGCCAAAACATCAATGTTTGGAAGGGAAGAGGCACTTTCTACAGGTCCATCTCTTACAAGGGTGAGTCAGTGAGCAGCCTTGAAGAGGAGCATCATGTACTTCAAAGCTGCTCTGCTGACACCCCTACCTCCACATACAGGCAAGAGCAGCAAGAATACCTTGTACTTTTCCTGGAATCACCTTCAGAACTTGTGACTGCTTAGCAACATCCTAAAGGATATGGGAATAATTTCCCTGCCATTGTGCCTAGGGATTTAAATCTGATGGGAGCAATAATGACTCACAAAGTGCAGGCTTAACATGCCAATAGCATAGAGTAAGAGCTTTACCTTTCCCTTCCGCCCCCCCACCCCCTCCCCCCCCCCCCCCCCCACCACCAACAACACCAACCCCGGGACGATCTCTCCCCCCCCTTCTCTTTTTTTTTC
>WYDI02004238.1:0-14250 GCA_009867235.2 Psittacus erithacus | reverse complement strand
GGGGCCGCCGGCCGAGGGGCGGCGGGGAGCAGCGGCGGCGGGCGTGCGATGCGGGGCCCCAGCGGGCTGGCAGGCGCGGCGCGACCTCCGTGAAGCCAGCCCCGGCGGCGCTGGCTCTTCGCTTGCGCAGGCGGTGGCAGCGGCTCTCGGAGCAGTCGGTGGCGGGATCCCGGCTGCACTGCGCTCTCCTCACTCCGCGCTACCGAATCCCGACCGCCAACCCCGCTCCTCCGCGTGACATAGCGCTGCGCGGGGAGGAGCCGGCGCCTCACGGCGCCTCACGGCGCCTCACGGCACGGCACGGCACGGCACGGCACGGCACCGCCCGGCAGGCGGCGCCACAGCGTTCCGCGCAGCCCGCCCCGACGGCAGCGGACAGGCGGGCAGGGGGCGAGCCCGCAGCGCTACGCGCTCCTCATTGGCTCCCTCGCCCCGCCGCCCAGCTCTATTGGCTGCTGGGACGGGGGCGCGCCGACCCTGTCCCCCCCGTCAGGGTCCTTGCCCGCTCCTGCCCGCTGCCGGTGGCCGCGTTCTGCCCGCGCCGCCCTGCGGGACCCGCGGGATTACGGCGGGTCCACCGGGTTGCCGGGGTGCTGGAGGCCGGGGGCTCCCCGAGGGCCCGAAGGCTGCCCTGGGCACGGCTGGGAGGCCGCTCTCAGAGGCGAGCCGCCCCCACTGCCTGCTGGGCGCTGGGAAAACTGTACCCTTCGCCCGCCTGGAAAGCAGTACTCTCTCTGCTATGTATCCAGCAGTATTCTACACGGTAATCTCTCATCTGCAGCCTGGGGAGGGATAAACTGGGCAGTGTGCCGTGGGAAAGGGGGAACTATGCTTTTAGCACCGTTGAAATAAGTTAGACGTGGAAAAGTTTTGAGGTTCAACACAAAAAATGAAAAGGTGCTGAAAAGACTGTCTCTGCCCTAAATTGGGAGCATTATTAGCACATTTTTTCTGGGGCCCTTAATAGTACTGTGCAAACATGAACAGTGCCACCTGGAGCACCTGGGATGTAGATGTTGTTGGTATCCTCATTTTGCAGGCAGCAAGTACAGGCATCTGATTAATTTACCCAAAGCAATGCTGATAACTGTGGCAGAGTTGAGATTTCAGTTTAACTTTTTCAGTGTCACTGAGTTCCTGGTGTGATCTGGAGTACTGTTTCCCCATTTCCCTCGCTGAACTGGAAACCCACGTGATGTTGCTGGCTTTGTACCCACATGTGGTACCTGCTACACATCATGCGCCAACAGCATGTCCCATGCTTACAGGAAGAGATGGAAAGGTCAGGGCTATGGGGCTTATGGTCTTCCTGCTTCTATAAACCCTGGAGCTCTGTAGTCTGATTACCAAAGACCCTACCAAGGCTCATGCCTCATGGAAATAAGCACTCTACAGCTGATCTTGCTTTCCTATGTGCCCCGGTCTCTTCTATGGAAACAGCCAGCATGGCTCACCACGAGGACAACATTGCACTTCAAAGCAGAGTCAGAGCCATGGTCCTCCCTGCCTGAAGGTAGATGGGAAGACCCCAGGTTAGATGTCTTGTGCATGCAGTTGGAGGGCTGGGGAAGAAAAAGCTCTTGATCCCTGCACTGGGGTGGCAGCATGCACCCACTTCCTGCAAGGAGCACAGCAGCCAACAAAGCATAGGGGCTTAGTGTGACCCTCATGCTCAAGATGCTTAGGAAATGCTGACCCTCCTGCGAGACTCCCCAGTCCTGCAGAATTACCTTCCCCTAAATGAATATCTTGGCTTCAGCTGGGATAGAGTGCTGTCAGGTATGGACACTAGTGCCAGAAAGAGACATCACACGGCATCCACTACAAGCAAGAAGTGTTTCTCTATCGGGTGCTTTCGTATACTGACCCCTCTGTGATAAAGTCTGAGAAGAGGCAATGACCCAGGCAGCTGAGCTTTGCCAGGTTAGACAGCCAGAAGGGATGGAGCAGAAGCCTGCCTGTGCTCAGGCATGTACTAAAATAACAGAAATGGCTTAATTCATACCTTTGGTTATTTTGGTGCAAGTCCTCGTGGCCTAGGTTAGAACAAAATCACTCTATTTTAATTTAGTGTAATTATAGCCTGTCTACCTAGAAAAGCTGAATTGCTTTAACAATGCTGTTGCAGCTAACTCCCCAGAGTATGGATGCAGTTGTGCTAGGATAATGCTAATATAACTTATTCTTGTTGGGAAAGGGGAAAACATTATGTGTGTAGGTGCAGGCTCACTTTGCATGCAGCTGCAGCTGTTAGAAACGTTACCACCATGGCAGCCCACTGCTACACTTGTTTCTGGGGGTTCTGCCTCCATGGCAGAGCCCTAAAGGCTATGTGCTCCACAGCCACCTGGTTGCAAAGTCACCATGTTTAATTCAGTATTAGGCAGATTCAGCCCAGCAGATGTTTCCCTGAAAGGGTTGAGAAGCCTTTGTATGACTGCTCTGCTGTAATGGATGAGGGGGCTCAGAACTACCCACAGTGTGGTAACATCTTGAGCAGCAATGCTGTTTCAACAGTGAACCTCACAGCTTAATGTAGTTGTGATGGATGCGATAAATCACATCCCTGATCAAAATCAGGTACTGATCCCAGTACCAAAAATTGTTATGGGTCCTTGTTTCCCTTCGCCTAAGCCAAGAGGAAAATGAGTGAATTGCGCAGAGACTTATGCCCCTTCTGAACTGGAAACAAATCGCTTCAGTGAAAGTTTGAAGGGAGTCAGGATCTACGCAAGACAAGGAATAACATATTCAGTCATTTCTGAAGAATTTCATGGAGCACGGAGAGTAGATGCTGTTACGTCTGATACATTTGGTCCCTATTGCTCTGTGCAGGGGGCAGGGCCACGTTTGCCATCCAGTCTCATTTTTATTTTGCATGGTTCTGAGTGTACGAACAGCTGCATGTCTACACAAGACAAGGTGATGCTAAAGAAAAGCTCATATAATGGGAAAAGGCATGGCTTTTAAGACTCTAGTTTCCTCTGACAGGGATTTTTCAGGTTCTAAGCCACACTTAAGAAAGCTGTCTCACACACTCATGAGCTTTGATAGAAAGGCCTGTTCTGCCTGAGGAGCAGAGCTATCAAGAGGAGTCTTCATCTCCATGCGCAGATGCTTGTTACTACTCTCCTGCCAGAGCACAGCAGTCAGTAGTTTTCCATCTCTAGAAATCCAAAGGAATTTTCCACCTTGGGGAACAAGAAATTGGAGAAAAGTCAATAGACCAGACTAGGTTCATTCCACATTAATTCAAGGAAAGAAATAAAAGTAGCACTAAAATTATAACTATATTTTACTCTCAGCGGCATCCCATAAATCATATACCTCATTAGTACTGTGGAATGGCATGTGAAGCTGGAAGTCAGCATACAGTAAATGTGGGAAATACTATATGCTGGTCAGCTTTGGCCATCTTGGACAATGTGTCATGGCATGCTGAATTCATGTCAGCCGGTGAATTTCTGTGTATTTTGGACAGTGTGCCAAGTGAAGGTGAGCAGATGTACTGTGATCTCTGATGCCAGGATGGAATATGACCCAACTGAGGAGGGCACAAAGGTGCCTGAGTGTTGTCACTTCTTATCTGCAGTGACAAATGGCAAATCCATGGCCTGTATCAATCCTACAATAAGAACTCAGTAAGAGAAAAGATGCACAACCACAAGGAAACTCCAGTAGGTGGGAGATGAGAAGGCGGGCAATATGCCCTGGGTGACAACCCATTTAAACAGCATCAAAAGATGATGTGAGAAAGCTCTTCATGCAAATGCTGTGAGCAAAAAATGCCAAATGCACGTTTTTAAACACCTTCAGTAGACAAACACAGCCAATGCATTGAGCTAAGTAGGCTCCACCAAGATAGCTATAACGGTCTGCATTGTCTGCTCCCGGGGAGGGGGGCGTGAGTGGATTCAGAGCTGCATGGTTGCCCTATACTGTAATGTACCCTACCAAATACAGTAGCCTTTTGTGTAAGAGGATGAGCTAACTGGTTGTTTTGCAGGAGGGGGGCCCATTTGCACCACAGCAGCAAGTCAGAACAGCTCCCAGGCAGCCGTGCTGGCGGTGGGCTGAAGGGGCATTAATGGAGGGATGCTGTAACAGATAGCCGCTGTCTCCAACGCTTTTGGCCTCAACCCTATCACACGCACACATCTTACAGGTTTAACCCAATTGTTTTCAGAGCTCTGAGCTGGGGGATAAACAGGCTTAACTCCACGTAGGTCAACAGGGTGGCAGTTGTCTGTCTCAGTGCTGAATCTGTTGCATTATCAGGCAGTTCACAAAAGAGCTCCTGCTCTATCTTACATGCTCGCATTAGTTAAATATTATTCTTTGAGAAAAATGACAGAGAGAGGAAATTATTTTATCAAGACGTGAAGCAGGTCATTGTTATGTCCTAGCTTATCGTTTTCCCTGTGATATAACAAATATGAACTGGATGCTGGCCTTGTAGAATGAACGCGTTTTTTCTTGTAGAAACTTGAAAAGCCTGACACGGAGAGAGGCGAGGGAGTGAGGCAGCATGGTCTGAGCATGACATGATGCACTGCTGCTTGTTCCAGGGAAGGGTACAGCCTGCTCTGCAGGGCTGTCACCAAGATCCTGTTCTTTGTCGGAACAAAACCGTCTGTGATGCACCCCTTCGTTTTCCAAAGAGCAGGATCAGGCTGAGCTGGCCCATGGCAGGGGAGGTAGGGAGAAAAGAAAGGGGAAGCATGAGGAAGCAAAGAAAAGGCAACAACCTGGGAAAGAAAAGGCAGCTTTTATAAAGGACGGCTCTGACCTGTTCTGACTCGAGAGAACTGCTTTTGAGGCTGTCCTTTGAGAACTAGGAGAGGAAGGGCTAGGGAAGTACAAGATACTGCTGCTTTTACTCTCTCTATATATTTCCCAGGGCTTTCCTTAAAGAACATTTTAATCACTCAAGATATCATCTCAGGGAAGTTTTCACTACCTGGGGAAAGGGATTAGCGAGTGGCACGCATTAACACAATAAACTCTCACCACCCCTCCAGCTAAGTTCTTATTGAGAAGAGACTAGCAAAAATTCACAGGCAAAAAGGATTGTTGAGATCAACTTGAAAAAAAAACCCAAAAGAAAATAAAGCACAATTGCTTCAAGCTTCACAGATTCCTTGTTAATTCAGAAAACAAATCAACCCTAACCTCCTATCTGTAGTGCCTCTGCAGGGAAACCACTGTGGGAGGTGAGCCCTTTATCTTGCTTTCAAAATCCATTTCAGCTGATCTAGGGTCACAGCTGCTGAAGAGGACACTGAACGGCCTCATAAACCTGAGCGATATCATATGGTGCTTGTAAAATATGCTCAGATTGGGCTGAAATGGTCACCTGAAAGGGTAAACAGAGATCAGTACTTTCTGGAGAACTCCATCATCTCCCCACCACCATCGGATGTCCCCAGGGGCACCTCTTGCTGTGTCTTATGTGTCCTTGCATGAGCCCATGTTTCATGGGGGGTGAGAGCAGTTTCCTAACGGGGTACTTCTGTCAACAGTGCTGGCAGGTGAGGGGCACAGAAAAACCTATCTGCTCTGCAGGGATGCTCCCACGCTTGCTTCCGCACTCACCCTTCCCAGAGAAGCTTGGCCAGCCAATGGATGCGTACTGACCTGTCTCCATGGACAGTTTGACCCATGCATTTTTAGTTGGTTACTCAAAGTCTGAAAAATAATGATTGGTTCCAGTGTTATCTCCTTTGGAGCCAGCCACTTCCTCTTGGTATCAAACTTGGAAGAACCCCATGGCCACTGCTGAAAAGCCTTTTCCCTTTCCACATTTAAAGATCTTTTCTGAAAGCAATTGCCAAGGTCTTACTAGTGGGGATTAAAAGGCTTGGAAGAAGCCAGCACAAGTGCCAGTTTTACTGAAAGGGAGCAGGCTGTTCTTTCCTGATAGCTGCCTGACTTTGAGGGAAGGCATCACAGGACAGCATCCACAGGTGTCTCTGGGATAGCTTAGCAGAGGGGGAAAAGCCATGTCTTTTTTCTGATGCTTGGTAATACAAAAGTAGGAAAGCACAGAATATGATGCACTTGGTGCAGAGCAAACCCTGCTATCCACATCTGCACTGTTCTGGCTCAGCATTTATTTATATAAATGCTGGCTCCAGTGTTTGTCCTGGAGGCTCCCAGTTACCTCCCTGATCCCTAGCTTGCCTGAGCCAGCTCAGCACTGAGTCCGGCCACCTCCCTGGCCCTGGCAGCCGCAGCTGGGAAGGAGCAGGTACTTCTCAGCATGCTGTGCTTCACCCCACCAGAAATCTGCTTTGAGACAGGAACTGTAAGCAGGTTTGAGATGCTGGAAAGCAGTTACCCAGGCATTATGTTTCTCTTCTTTTTCAGGGACAGGGTGAAAACCTTCAATTCCCAGGTTTTCAGGCTGTACACAATAGGTATGCATAATCAGACATCGAAGCCAGCCACTCTGTAAGTTATTTTTTGCCTTTCAAGCATCCCATCTCTACCTGTGAGTCCCTTGCTAACTATTTTGTTAGCAGCCGGAGTGTCGCCTGGCCAGCATACAAGGCTGGGCTCAGGAAATTGCCATACTAGTCCCAGCTTTCCTGCTCACACACCTTCCTCTGCCTGAGGATTGAGCTGGATTTAGAAAGAAAGAATTGCCAGAATGGTATTACCAACACAGCTCTACAAGGCAAACCCTCACAGGGTGGTTTATTTTCACACACCAGTGTTTTGACCAGCCTGGCTTAAACCAGTTTTCTGAACAGAATAAGATTCCAAGGGCTCCTTTGCTGAGTAACCCTGGCAGGCTAATGTCCTCTCTTAGCTGGGGAGAGAGCAGGCAGAATTCATGTGCCTGAAAACAACTTTACAGGACAACTTCTGCTGAGTGAAAATTGAGCCTCAGTTTACCAGGGTATGAAAAGGTACTTCTTGGATGTCTTAAAGTCCTCAGATTGAAGATATGAATAAGGGAAAACAATTACTGGTAGATTCTGACTTCAAACTTAGTTCTGCTGCTGCTTTATGATTTTCCATACCTTTGAAAGAGAGTGCTAGGGCAAGAAGGACCAAAATGCTGAACCTGCCCAGGCTCCAGCGATTCAGAAGAGGGGTTTCAGTGGAGTAGTGACATAGGGGCTTCGAGCACCAGCCTCTCTTAGCTGTAAATACAAACCGCTAAAAGGCCCCGGAGCATTCCCACTGCAGTAAAGGCATTGGGAGCAGGAGATTAATAGGTAGCCAGCTGTGTCAGCCTGATAAGCCAAGCAAGGACCCAGACGCTTTCAGTTGAAAGTGGATTGAGACCTCAGCAGGGACACATGGCAAGTCAGCCAGGAGCCACACATGGAAAACTGAGCAAGGCAGCGCACGCAAACATTTCTTATCTTTGCTTTACGTCAATAGAAATGGCATTGTAAAAGAGGCAGCGAAGTATTTGCTGGAGAGGAGGAGGGAAAAGTCCTCAAGGTTTCTTGGCTGTAGGTGTGGGTTTTAAAATGCTACTGTTTTCCTCAGAAACTTGTCATTGAAAACGAACAGGCAAAAATCACCCAGAGAGTTTCTCCAGAAGGTGGTTTGTTTCGGGCTGTGCTGGCAGGAATGCTGCCTGCCACTGCTGTTACACTCACAACACAGCTGGGGAAGTACAACCTCTTAAGCCAGCCCAAAACACAGCTGCAATAATTACCCTGTCTTCTCTGATTTGCCACAAAATGGAACTTGAGGGGGAGGCAGACCTCAGAGATCTGGGGCTGTCTGCAAGGTGATGCCCTCTGCAGCCACCTCCCCACTGCTGCTGCTTCACCAGCAGCCCACCTCAATTACCCTTAATGGCTTTTGCTTTGCTTTCTGGTTTTATTGTGTTCTTTAAAGCTAATTAACAGAAGAGTGAACGAGGCCCAGATTTCTTGTATGGATTTTTTGGTGGTGGTGGTACTTTTCATTTTGCTGAGTTTTCTTTTTGCTTTCAAGCTGTTTTGATAATGCAAGCAAAACATCTTTCCTACCAGAAGCATCACTGAGCAAGGAGATGCCTCAACAAGGACAATGAGAATGATTATGGAAAGGCCACGAGTGGGTTTCACCTCCTCTGTGGGGTCCGATGTTGCAACCCCATGGGCTGCAGCCCCATGTTGCAGTGTGTGGGTAATGGGCCCTCGCCGCACCCTCTGCTGTCAGCGCCCTGAAGCAGGGAAAGGCACAAATATTCCCACCACACAGGAGGTTTGCAAGTGTCAGTGAGAGGTGAGCAAGGAAGAACAAAAGACTGGGATAAACACAGGTGAAGCCTCCCAGACTGGATCCATGTGGCCCCTGGATCCATTCCTGCCCAGCAGAGCCTCGGGCTGGCCACTGGCCATAGCAAAGCTTGTCACTGGGAGATGGCCAAGGGTGGTCTCATTGCAGCTGCGTGGCTTGGGGCAGGGTCACCTGTCACCCCAGCATCAGGGAGCTGTGACTTCCAACACCTCCCTCCTCCTGCCACAGATCCTCATCCCAGGCGCACAGGGCTCCACAGGGGTGTTAAACTTGTGCCTGGGAGCTGGCTGTGGAAAGCTGAAGGTGCTCTGCCAAAAAGTCCAGTTGTGACTGTTCAGGTATGAAAATAATGATACTGGTTACAACAACATTGATCTCAAAATAGGGTTGTGGATGAAACAGTTCATTTTCATGCAATGTCTTAATTAATGAATACAGATTACATTAGCAGTCCTTGACACCGTGGTGATGGACATGATTCAAGAGCAGATGACGCAGTGGCTAAAAGACTGATCATCTCACTGCGAACACAGGCATGGGGAAAACAAACATGGAAAATTTACTCTGAACTGTTTTCTGGTTTTCTCAGCAGAGGAACTTCAGGCAATGCAGATCTAAAGCGTTGAGCACCCTCTGCTCTTCCAAACCGATTTTCTCTGCAGAAACTCTCTGTATGGGTTTGATACATGGCCTCTGAAAAGCCCCAAGCATTCATATGTCCAGTAAGTCAAAGCACATAGGGTGGAAGAGCCAGCTCTCTGCCTAAGCTCCTGCAAGTCCCTAAGGGCCAAGTTAAGTGCAACCTTGACCGTGTTCTCAGGACCAGACTTGCCCAGCACATGCTTTAAGCCATCCAGCCTCGTCAGGCTGGGTTTCATCTCAGCTGCAGAGGTCAGAGGAGATGGCCACATCTCACTCTATGTGGTCCCAAGTGGCTCAGCATCCGCATCAGACCTGGGGCACATCTCCTTGCCTGGCTCATCCTCACAAGCCCAAGGGGCTTCAAGCAGTGGGGCTGGGGCAGAAGGTTGGGAAACAAGTGGGCTGTGGGACCTGGAGGATTCTCTGGAGCCACATTGCCCTTTCAGTGTCCCCATGGGTCTGTTTTGCCCCTCAGACCCAGGGGCTGAGCACACTTCCCCACCCCACAGGGATGCTGGAAAGAGTAAATCCATTAAAAGCTGTGCAGTGTCAAGGCTACAGCTACATAAATTAATAAGACAGGCCAGGGAATGTTTACAGCCCCTGATGCACCCATTGGCATGCCCAGCCATCCTCAGAGGGACAAGCTCTTGTCTCCCTGGAGCAGGAGATCTGTGCCAAGACTGTCGCTGGGAACTCTCCCTCACTCACCTCAGCTCTTGAAACGTGCCTGGGCATGGGCTGTGGGAATATGTGCTCGATCTGGGACAAACTCATGCAAGGACAATGCCAACCATTTAACTACATGGGCAACCACCTGAGCCTGATCCCTGCCTCCATGCTGTTTATGAGTTTATTAGTACCTTACTGCTAGCCTGCACTAGTATAGACAGAGAGCCTGCCATTAACAAGAGCAATAAAGTTTCTAGGAGGGAAGGGTCTCAAGCATTTCAACTGGTTTTATGAGAAAAAGGTACTTTGTCATCCGAGGTTCAATCTCTTTTGTCCTGGTCACTGTGGAAGTGGATTTGGTTGATGCAAGCAGAGTGATTTCTGGTGCCTAACAGAGGGAGCCTTGCCTGCTGTGCATCACTGCCATCCCAGTGGATGCTGCTGCTGTTCCAAATACTAATGTGGCCAGGCCTGCCTTGCAGGGATGTAGTGCTCCAAGTGGCCAGCTTACCAAAGGGAACAAAGAAATTATTATAGGGCCAGGGAAAAAGAAGGAAAAAAAAACCCTAAAAAGAAACAAAGAGCCATTGACAAGAGGCACAAATTAGTTAGGTCTCAAGTGTCATTCTTCATCTGATAAAACAAAAATGTCCAGAGCAGCAATTAACAGAAAATATGAGGGGTAGAATATCTCTGTTTAGCTCCAGGTACTGACTATACACATAGATCTTTATTTCTCATGCTTTGGGTTATCTTAGGCCTTGGTTACTGTGGAGCTGTTTGCATGTGTGTGTGGTATAGTTCCTGCAGGTTCTGGAGCTGCCTTTTGTGAAAGGCAGCCCTCCTGAAGGGAAGCAAAGAAGCAAAGTGGGTGCACAGGAAACAGGAATGTGCTTCAGCTGCTCCCAGGAAATACAGCTCAGGGGTGGAAGGAGCACTTGAAAAGGACTCAGAAGTAGAGTTAAATCCAGCAGGTGGTTAAGGTTGGGAAGGCAGCAGTGAATAAAACCAATGCAACTGAAAAGGAAAGATGTGGAGAGTGGAGGTAAGGCAAGATGTAATGAGCTCAAATTGCAGCATGGGGAGCTCAATACTAATGGCAGGACAAACTTTCTGATAATATGGACAGTTGCATATTGCAGTTGCCCCCAGGGGCTCAGGTACCTCCAGCAAGGTGAGACACCAAGGGCTGTCAGAAATGGTCAGGGACAGCTGGTTTTATTTCTAGGCAGTTAGGGTTTACTGACAGTTGCTCTCTCAACAGTACCTTTGGAAAACAATCTAAGGACTAGCAAGTGCTATGGGTCCATGGTGATTTTCATTGACAACAGAAAGGAAACCAGACAAAGCTGAGGATACAAGTCAGTGCTCTCACTCTCTCAGTGTAATATTTGTTTACATGGGTGGAGGTAGATGTGCCTGTTGCACATTCACTTTTCATTTTCTTTCCATTCACTTTTTCTCCATTCACTTCACTGACCACCTCCTCTTTGTCCTGTGGATCACCAGAGTATCCTTGAAAAACAGCCTGAAAACCACGGGATTGGATATCCTCATGGGATCCCTTGTGTCCTCTCCCCATGCAAGCATGGTCAGCTGCCCTATATCGGGAATTGTCTACGGCTCAGCTCTATGGGTGAGGCACACATGGGTGCTCTGTCCCGCTCCTGCTGCCAGTTCAAGAGCCTGTGAGAAGCCACAGTCAAGAGCTGTCAGATGTACAGCTAGATCCTGTTAAATGCTGTCTGTCCTGGATCTCAGACTACTCTCTATGAGAGAAAGAGCTGAGGAAACATGAATTGCAGACTAACAAATTAAAGCATCGTTTTTTCCCCTATGCAAGGACTGTATTCTGCAAAGCCTGGTGCAGCTTGCTTCTCTGTTAATCCAAGCATAAATGTTCTTGCATTCAAAGCCTCTCTCCCTTGACTGGGGCTCTTCTGCATGGCTTGTCCTTCAAAAGCTAAATGACGATAAATTGTCCTACTTAAACAAGGGACCTATTTCACCTTTTCACCACACTTATAAAAAAATGGCAATGTTAAATACACTTACAGATCAAAGGCCTGGTATGCAAAACAGGTCCTGTGCGCCAAACTGACAGGCTTCTTAGGGTTTTGTTGCTATGGTGCTATTGCCTTAACAAGCTAAAATATCCCTCATCAGCCTCCATGGGAGCCTAGACAGAAAAGTAACCACCAGAAAAGAGCTGAATGTCTTTGACTACAGTCACTGACCAGTTTAGGGTTTTCTTTAAGCTTTAATCACCCTTGACTTCACCTTTGACTATTAACCCACCAACTGATCATTAACTATATGAACTGCAAGACTGATCTCCAGAGGGCTGATCCAAAGCTAGACTGGCTTTTAGGGCTTTTTTCCTGAAAGACTTTAATATCTCTCACCAGCACACAGACAACCTATTGAATCCCCTGTAAGACTCGGAGCTGAGCAGGGAGGTACTTGCAGGTTATCTGCCTAGAAGCACACTGCTCAGAGCTGATAAACTCTATCCTGCTTTCCAATTTAAATCAAGCCTTGCTAAGCGGCAGGAGTAACCTGACTGAATCGTTGGGGTCACAGCTTGAGGTCTTTAATCAACATTCCCAGCTTAATCAACGGGAGTTTAGCTAGCCTGAAACGCTAATTAAGGTACTTCTGGTATTTACCCTGATGCATGTCCTTTTCCTACCAGGACAATCAGTTATGGATGAATGTTGCTGCAGAGATGATGAAATGTCAATTGTGCTTCTTTTCTTTTTTAACCCCCTCCAGCTTCAGCATGCCTACAGCTGAAACTTTCCAGCAGCAACTTGCTTAGGCTGGTTAGAGACATCTGCTAATACATGAAAGGAGCACTTTTTTCCATGAATAAACTCTTGTGACTCACAGTCCTTATCCTAACCCACAAGACCATCCTTCCCTCCTGACTTTAGATCCATAAGACCTAAGAAGCTGACTCTGACTCATAGGAGAAGGTCTGGGATTGGACTGTATCTACTATGTGCATCTTTCTTCTGAACACAACACAGTCAGACATAAGATGAGAGAAAGCCTCTGATACACTGGCCCTGATTTCTTGCTGGGGTTTTAATTGCTGCCTTTGGTATGAGAGTGAATTAAGCTCAGGTTTGTAAACAGTGGTCAAACCACCCCTGCACTGACAGGCACAAACATCAGGAAATACGTAGTTAGTTCCACCCGTGCTGCATCTTTGAACTCTAATTGTAAGTACCTCTGTCATACCCGGGGAAGTAGAACAACACATCTGGAACTAAAAGCTTCCTGCTAGACTTTTCACTCTAACTATTTCCAGCTTTTTTCCAGATAGGAGTTTCCAGCAAAAATATTTTCTAATTGAAAAATATTGATTCCTTAAAACTATTGTTTTTCTTGAGGGACCTACAAAAGAAAACATGTCCCAGACATTTCTCAAATAAAATTAATAAGGAAAAATTTACAAGTATCAAAGCATCATGTTTTCCCATTGTTGACATTCAGAATAATGTTTTATTTATTCAAATGTCTTCTACAATTTAAATAATTTTACTTTGAAGTGATTAAAAAAAAAATCTGCTTGAAAGTAAATATTTCCTTTGTTTCAAACTGCATTTTTATTGTTTGCCTGCAAATATTTTCCATGGCTTCATTTTCTATCCCAGTTCGTGACCTGAGAGAATTTTTCCATCTCAAGTACCTTCTCTGCTAGAAAATAGTAACCAGTATTTTGTTCCTGAGTACAAAATAGGATGGAGTTCTAGGTAAGACAGCCCACATGTGCCTTTGGAATATGTTCATGGAGGAGCAACACACCTGTGCCACTGCTTTGGGTATACAGCAAGGCTGGAAAGGGGCGCCTCATTAGATCAAACATGCTATGAGCCTTCTGCAAGGAGTTAAACTAGCACGAGGCTCAGCAGGGCAAGAAAGTGGACAGGAATAGACAAAAAACTGGGGGATAAGCATTTTTCTGCATATAGCTCTTGAGTTTTCCAGTTGCAGAAATGCAATCAGGTCAATTCACAGGTAGCAGGGTGAATGTCCCAAAGTAACAAAAGCACCAACTTCCCAGTGTGCATTTCCAACGCTGAAATCCTGCAGAAAAATCTGCACTGTGCATGGGGAGGGACTATTGCTGATGGGGCCAAAACTCACTGTGAAGTACCAGGCTGTAGCGCTGAAGCCAAGAGGTTGCAGCAGCTGGACCGGGAGTGCACCCTGGCTGCATCCTGTATGTTTGTAAAGCTGCCTCCTCACTCTGGCTGTGGCAAGCTGTCATGGTTTAAGCCCTGCCACACAGCCCGCTCACTCACACACACACACACCCCCCTCCTTCCTCAGCTCCTGGAGGGATGGGGAGGAGAATCAAAAGAATACAACTCTCACAGGTTGAGATAAGAGCAGTCCAGTAACTAAGGTATAACACAAATCACTGCTGCCTCCACCAATAATAATAATGATAAAGGAAATAACAAGAGAAGAGAATACAACGGCTCACCACCGACCGACTGATACCCAGCCCCACCCCAGAAGAATCTCCAGCCCTTCCGGGTAACTGCCCGCTACATCCTGGGCATGACATGCTGTGGTAGGGAATGCCTCTTTGGTCAGTTTGGGTCAGGTGTCCTGTCTCTGCTTCCTCCCGGCTTCCCCTCCTCCCTGGCAGAGCGTGAGGCTCAGAAAGTC
>WYDI02004237.1:0-37553 GCA_009867235.2 Psittacus erithacus | reverse complement strand
GCATTGACTTGCTGTGGGATTCATTGCCTTGTAAAACAATTTGGTGGATACTTTGCAATCTTTAACATAGAAGATCCCACATTTCCTTTTAACTTCTGGTGCAGCTACACAGTGTTGTCAAGGCAACCTGCTCTAGGGTTACCTTTTTTTCCAGCGAACTGTCTCAAAACAGTGCTAGCTGCAAATCATTTCTTGTAGTATGTGGGGTCAGACACTTCACTAGTATGCACAAAGGCACAAAGCTATTACTTTCTTATTGGCTATCATGTCATTATAGTGAATAACTTTGTGCTCAAGGGAGAATGTGTATATTAAAGCCTTTAAAGTAAAAATAATTCCATAGCATTTATATCCTATTGTGATTCCTCACGGATGCAAAGGACTATATTGTTCAGACAGTTGTATTCCCAATTTGTGAGAGTAATAGAGCTCTGCTGCTAATTTGTCTGTATATAGACTGCATGTTGTAGTTTGGAGAGTAATGTTGTCATGCATTTTGTGCCGTAACAAGAATAATAGACCTTAGCTTTCTTGTAATGGCAGAATTTGGGTTAGCTTTTGACCTCCATATTTCTTTCTTTTCCATTCAATACGGCTTTTATTAATACAGCTGTTCCAGTTCTCATGGAATTCTGACAACAGATTCTGACCTCATGTGCCGCATACCTTGAAACGATCATAACATCCCCTTAGGCTTGCAAAAAGCTGTCTTCCTGTGATACTTTGCCATTGTGATACTATTGTCGTTGCTTTGAACACGCATTCTTTCAAGAAGCAAACAGAAAAAAATCTCACACCACAACATGAAATTAAAACTGCCATCTTCTAATTAGCTGCTAGTAATCAACTTTGCTCCTTCTGTTTCTTGGTAGCATTTACAAAAGCAAAAGAAATTCAGGAGATTGTCCAGATCTGGCTATTAGTGGTGTTACTCACTTTTGCACAGTACCATGAACATAGTTCTGGAAGGTACAAGTCCTTCTGTGCTTTCTGAGGCTGAAAGAAACAGTATGGTCTGAGCTGTTTTATAACTTGGATCAAAATGTTTCATTTCCATTTTAACTAGTGGGCCCTACCCTATCTTGCAGTTCAGCAGCCTCTCACTTACTTTGTAAGAGCTTGGGGTATACTCATCTCCTTTTCATTTTTTACACAAAACGTATAGCTATTAATATAGCATTTAAAAAACATAATCAACCCAAGCATTGACCTAAACCAGTCATTGTAATTCATGGACTTCTGTAAAAATTACATTTCTGCTGTTTAATTTTGAAGCTAGGGATTTTACCAGCTCCAATAGGACTGGGCTGCTACTCATGATCTGATCTGATTAATGTAAATATTAATTTCTCACATAACTAACATGTACAATTTTACAGTGTTTATTTGCCTCAAATTTATTTTACTGAGACCTATTGATGTGAGATGATCTGAATGGAGTTTTAGTTCACAGGCTGATGCTTACTTATTGGTGGAAGGCATGCAAAAAAAGCCTTCTCTTGAACATAGGAACATAGTGATATCCTCTTGAATGTAGCAGTAAGGTACTTGATCTAAATTATGATCTAATGAAATAATTATCAGTTTATTTGGTATATTTTATGATTTTAATGTAAATCTCATTTTATTCGTTAGCTTTTTATTAAAATTATTTGGAAAAGATGATAATTTTTTTCTCCAGGAATTAGTCAGATCTTTATTCATCTTTATTGATTTATATGTGTCAAAATTGGAATGTAAAGCATTTGTTGGAGGTCTTCCAGACTGAATAGCTTCCCTCAGCTCTTTGCCAGAGCACTAGACTGTAGTTTTATGTTAATTACCATAGTCTTTCCTCATCACAAATTTCCTTTATTTCATTTTTATTTAATTGTATCAAAAGAATCTCTCTCGTGGGAAAATTAAAAGACAGGGAAGGTAACTGTACCTAGTCACTGAGAAATCAGTATTCTTCATGAAGTCATATTTATAGATAATGAAGCACACTGGCTCCTTTCTTTAGTCTTTGTTACATGGCAATTCAGATAGATGCATATATACTGTATATATAGTTGCAAAAATAAGATGTATCTAGATATGTTTAAACAGCGATGTATTTAAAATTACCAGGGGTTTGGTATACATTTAAACTAAGCTACATCTTTCTAATGATTCAGACTGATTTGGTTAAGGGAAGCTCAGAAGTCGAGTTACATTTTCTATACAATGTAGGTCAATTGTTTTTACAACTTCAGGAAAAAAATGACCATTTAAAAAGAATTAGTATTCAGGTTCACTTGTGCTATTAAATTTGTGAGTGATGGGGGAGAGAACTGATAAAAGCATCTTTGATCTGTAGAGATAGAAAATGAGTTTAAAAGACACGCAAGATGTTCATGAGGTTCATCCAACAGTACCAAATGGCTATTCTTCCTTCAGTGACTTTCAGATATGGCTGCTTTCTGTTTCCAGTCAACTGTACTCGTTTTCTCATGAGAATCCTTAGCCTGCACAGGTACCTTTGCACCCTTCCTTCCTCCACTTGCTGCTATTCTTCTCTCTATTTCTGTTAAGGTGTGATGCTGAAGGGCTTCGAGCTATAGCGATGTAACACACACTTCTGTAGGCCAGGCTGCTCAGCAAGTTCTCCAGGTAGATGGCTTTAGGTTTTTATTCTGTAAGACACAAATTAGAACTCTAAGGAGTTTTACATATTGGAAAGATTGTTTAAACAGTTATGTATTAAATGGGAGAATCAAGGACATGATCAGCAAACAAACAAGACAAAGCATATGTAGCACAAGGCAGTAATAAGAATTTTCATGCTTGCACTGTTTTAAGAGAAAGCAAACTTAGATGAAAAATATTTTCTAAGTGGGAGATGGAATAGCTAATATTCTGTTGTAACTCCCAGAGAAGGCTCTGTACACCATTCGTAACTAGAGCTAAATAAACAGAAAGTATATTTGTTGATTTAGCTTTTCATGTGTCACCAGTTTTATTTCATCAGCTCTAATTTCAAAATGCATGCTTCGAGATACTTCTCAGCAGGCTAAACAATTTGATATCGAGGAATAAAAGTGTGATAAATACTGAACAGAAGGTGATGCAAGAAAAGACTCTCTAACAAAACTGTGATCATATATTATAATAACTATGTCTTAGGTGCCTAGGAAGAATTTCGCTTTAATTGGACAGGACTAAAGAAATCTGGAGAAGCATGCAGGACAATGTAGTAGGATATTGATCTCCAGCATGTTGCTATACCACCTTTCTGTCTAATTCCTCTCCTTTTCCTATTATTTCCACCATGCTATTCCAGCCTTCTGTCCACATCCATCACACTGTTTAAGGCTAAAATACACTCTAGATATGCAGAGGGAGCCCATGATACTTGGTGTTTGGAGACAGAAACTATGGCACAGACTGTTGGGAGAAGGGTTGTTATGGCTTCTATAGTGGAGGAAGGGTTTGTCTTTGCTTTGACCCTGACGCAATCCATCTCAAATCCAGCACTGAGCAAGTGTCATGGCTGCTCTTGTATTCCCTGTAGAGTGCATACTACAAATTGCAGCACTCCCACCTGCTTTGTTTGGAAAATGGAATCTCAGCTTAACTGGCCTTGTAGCAAAATTATGAGCTGTGCTTTGTGGTATGGTAGTTATAGTCTTTTTTTTCATGTGCAGTTTTTGGCGGGATTTTTTGGTGTGCCTGAGTTGTTATTTGCGAGCTAGACTGTTAAGGCATTTGCTACTTAGTGACTGCAGGAGAATGTCTGGCATTCAGTTAGGTGTGCTGCTCTTTGGGAAAGACAGAAGAGAGAGAGGTCAAGGTGACTAGCTGCAAAGAGAATAAAAGTGATCCACAAACCAAATCCTTTCAGTAGAATGATTGTAGAAATACTGTAGGAAGAGCAGATAAAAGCATCTGTTCGTGTTCTTAACTGTGATATAATTTAGTGGAGACATAGATTCTACCCCTTTTTTTCCTTGCTTCTTTATGGATTGCCCATATGTAGCTTGGTTTTTTTTGGATTTTTGAGTAATAAAAGCATATGCCCAGGCACCTAACATAAGTATTTTCTAGAGTTCTAGATGTGTGTCTCATGTTTTCAGCATCAGACATTGTCCATAGTTTTGCACTATGTTGATAGTTCACTCCTGACCAGTGGTTTAGTGTTTCACCGGCAGTTTATCATCTGTCAGGATCATCTTTTTAGGTAAGGTAGATGAAGTGTACTGTGCTAGGAGATAATGATCCTTTTCTTAAATAGCTTACAAGGCAAGAAAAGTAACAGCAATTGTAAAAAGGAAGTTCATGATAGCACCTAAGTCTGATCATGTAGACTTCTAATGAATAAATAATTGGTTAATGTTGTATCAGCATTCAAAGAGGGCGCTTGGAAAACATTTTGTAGAGTACTTTCACATTCTATATGTTGATGTAATAATTTCTAGCAGATGGGAGCTCAGAAGAAGTACCAGTATGCAGAGATTATGCTATAATTATTTGCCAGAGGGTTTCTTGCCCATTTCTCTGAAGCATCTGGTGTTGGCCTCTGCCTGAGACAGACCATTGGATGAAAGGCACATGAGGGTCTCACTAGTCCTGTATTTCCAAAGCATAGCATTTTTTTTTTTCTTGTTTAGTCTGCGTTGGGATGATGAGGATGCAGATACTGAGGTTCTAGTTGTAAATGGCAAGTTTTCTCAATGGTACTTTTGGATTGCAAAAACAGCTGCTTCATTTTAGAAATTGTCTTCTCTAATTGCTTAATATCCCCATTTCACACTTTTTAAGGGTCTGCTAATTGATGACATACACAGCTAAAAAATTGCCTAAGTTTGTGAAGAGTGCATCCTGATTATATCGCTCAAGTCCAGCTCTTTTAACTGTCAGCTAATAAAGATTAGTTTTGATAAAACTGAATTATTAGTCTTTGCAGATGATAATCTTAAGGTGTTTATCAAAATGAGATTTTCCATTATGTGATTCTTTTATCACTCTAGGCATGCATATCCCACGTAAAGGCAAATTAAAGTGTGTTTGTCTTTAGATATGCACCGTCTGGTTCAGTTTCAAACTTTTAACAGGTGTTTTAAATACACCATAGACATTCATTTGAATTTCAGAGAGCTTTATTTAGCGTCACCTGGGGACAGAAATGGATTTTAGGCAAGCTTCAGACAGGTTTGTACCAGCTCATCTAATGAGATAAATAGATCAAGGTAAGGTTGTGCATTGATATGGCTCTATGGTGCACCGTACAAGTTGGGATTTTTTAAGTTGACTTGATTTTTGTGTATTATGGCTAATGTTTCTGGTCTTCTAATCTTGATCCTTGCAAGAGTTTTTTTTCTCTGGGATGTACCTTTTGATGATAAACAACAAATATGTTTTCTTTGCTTTTGTGAACCTGCTCAGTTCTTCCTCTCTAAATGCGCTCTGGATGTGTTTGAGGAAAAGAACACAAAGGAGGTGTTTTCAGAGGCCAATCCTTTTTGGTTTTAGCCTTCAGACCGGACACATTCTGTTGGGCTGCATGAGGGGCGCTTCTTATCTTGGAGAAGGCTGCAGTGAGGCATGCATTGTCCCTCAGGCACAGGCTGTAGCCACATGTTTAGGTGGCATGGAGTGGCTTTTAGTCAAATTACAAGGTTTGAGGTCTCATCTCTCATCAGCACTTCAAATCTGCATGAGGCTATTTTGTTCTCCCAACATGTGTGGAGCCCTGTTGACCTTTATTACTATTATTGCTCCTTCCTCCACCCACTGAACAAATTCCGTTCCTGCAAGCTACTGTTGCAGCTGCTTTCCTCCAGCTGGTAATGAACAGTTTACTGTGGAGACTGAACCAATTAGTACTGCAGTAAGTGACCAGAAAAGCCTGCCTAACCCACTCAGTATAATCTGGGCTACATGTTCAGACTACTGACATATCTTCAGTGCTTGGCTCACTTCATCATACACTGCCCCAGTTCTTTAAAGCTTTTTTTCAGAAGTGCTGGGTAGATCCTTCCGGCCTGGTTTGAGATAAGAAAGATGTTTTTCTGCGTATTCCTAGTTTGTGTGCAGAATGCAGTTTCTACAGCAGCCCCCAGTAAATTATTTTAGCCTTCATTTTGCAGGCATGATTATTCCAAGGTAGAGGTTGGCTCAAGGTGTTTCTTTAGATTGTAGAAAGAATCCAGAAAATGTTACGTGATGAGTTTAGCTCTATGTGAGAGCAGAAGGATGTCCTTCCAGCTGTGGGTACTGTTTGCTTTCCATTTGTTGTCATTTTTTTGCTAAATGATAGGGAGAAATATGTCAGAATGGGAAAAATATTTAATATTAGCAATGTCATGGCCATATGAGATTCCTCTGTCAAGTCTCCTTACCTGCAATTTTTAAAATCAGGGCTCCTGAAAATACCCAGGAGTTAGAAGTCCAAGCATTTATAGCATGTTTCAAAGCTACCCATTAACTTCACCTTCAATTTGGCATTGTCAGTGATGAGCTCCTTCAGGAGAGAGACCTTTGATTGTAAAGGTTTGAGCCTAAAAACATGCAGTAGATATGGAGTTGCTTCAGGATATCTACGTAGACAAAATCTCATGGCCAACGTGAGGGAAGATTACCACTAGCAGGAGGCAATGTGCGGACACAAAATGGTGGATGGGGGCAGGCAGGCAATCAATTTACAATCTGAAAGTGAGGGAAAGGAACACAAGCAGCAGCAGTCTCCAGATGCAATTCTGTGATGTGGTAATAGCTTTTGTGTGTGAATCAGTGTGAATCATTTGGTTCTGCATTGGGCAATCATGAAACCACTTTGCAGAAAGCTTAAGTATGGGAGGGAATTAAAATTGCAGATTTACTTCTGTTAAGAAGAGAGGCTGTATTGAGATCTCTAGGATATGGAACAGACAGTCTGTTTTCAGAGGATATTAAAAAAATATCCATCTTTATTTGTTGATACTGATTAACCAAGCTTCTGTTAGAAGTGACATGCAGGGAGGTAAATTTTAGTCCTTTAAAATAAACACCAGGGATTTTATGAGACTATGTTATAGGAAAGGGAAGTGGTTGGCTGCATATGATTTAGATGTTCCCAGTGAGTAGGCTGTATTTTATTTTGGTTTTGTTTTTATTTTCTTTTTCTTTACCCGGAAGACTCATGACTGCATTTTGAAATTGCAAGAGTGGGTTTTGAAATCAGTAACCATTCCCTTAAAATTTCAGAGTCTTTAAGAATCAAAACCAGAGCATGCGGTAGAAACTTAGAATAGTGTTTTACAGCTCCCACTTTCAAGATTATCACAAATTTATCTGGCAGTAAAGCACAGGAATTCAGGCTGAGGTGCACATCGTGTTTTAGCAGTAGCTGTAAGTAGTGGTTGGGGTGGGAGGAGTGTTTCTCGTCACATTTACAATCCACCTTCTTTCCTTTGACAGTTCTCTCTTCCTGGTAGGAACCTCTGAAGCAGGTAGACAGTCTCCTACCACCCTCCAGTGGTTTGCAGGGCACAGTGCAAGTGTAATATTCAGAAAGTTTATTCAGAAAATAGAAAGGGGGCTATTTCAAGCTTTCTTTTTGGGATATGTATTGTTGCATTGTGGGGTTTTTTGGGGGGTGACTTCTGTAAAAGGTGTTGCAGTTCCTAGATGTTACAGAGTGTTCTAGCACACCTGTTCTGTGGAGCATAACAGTATTCATGCAATTGCTCGCATTTGCAAGACATTAAACCATCTGCATCTCTCATGATTTCCTGCCTGTGTCTGTATTGCTGTCAGGATTGAGGAATCTGTGGGTGAGGACAATCAGATGTACAACAGTGAAGGGGTGCTTCAGAGGCAGTTGGGCAAAAGCTACAGTGTTTGGGTGTTTGTCTATCAATTTAGAGTCTCAATAATTTGCAAGTCATTATAAATGTCTCCTCTGGCTGTTACAGTCTCTTCCATCTATTTCCCTTCTTCCAGTCTCTTTATGTGTATTAACATGAGTTTCCAAGGAAAATTGCATTTGGGCTCTTATTTTTGTGTTATTTTTCTGTTCCGGGTGGCTCTGATATTCTCTCCATGGCATGTGAGAGTGTCATCAACCTGATGGTTGTACGTTTTTCTGGAGCACTGATGAAGATGATAAAAGATGATGCATTTTATTTTACCTTGTTATCATGAATGTAGAACTCATGTCATGAGAACTGCTGAAGCTTCCAAATACAGCAGGGGTGAATTTTTGGGTGGTTAAGGAGGTATTGATAGGCTGTGTGATATGGTAGCACCTGCCAAACTTATCCACACAACTTTAAGCTATATTGAGTCCTACAGTATAAAGTACAAGTAAAAGGGGGTGATGGTTTCACTGCTCAATATATTGTGGCCTTTGCTATGGATTTTCAAGCGATTTTTTTATTTCCCTACCTATGCTTTTATCCAAGAAAGTCTGTGCTAACAGAAACAGTTAAATTTTTTATTTAAGCCAACTGCAAATATCCTAAAATTGTGAATTGCACTTTTCTGCTCCAGGACAACATAAACTGTTGGCTTATCTACTAACATCAGTTGTCTACTAAAGAGTGACAGTAGTCATATAGTACTCTGTTCAGCCAAGCTAAAATACATGAGTATGACAGGAAAATTGCCATAGCTACCACAGGGATCACCAGGAGTAAAGCAAAAAGTTTAACTGAACTTCTTTTTCTGAGTTCAGCATCATGACTGGAGTTGCGAGGAGAACTGGGACTGCAGCTGGAGCAGGGCAGAACAAAAGCAACACTCTTTTTAAGAGCTTTAATTGCTCCCAAGTACTCTGATCCCCCTGTGCCTGTGTGAGCAGGTCTCTAGTTCTTTTCTTGTATCCCAGCTGGGACTCTGCATAGTCTTCCAGTTCCATAATGCCCTGTGTCCTGGTGGCCTCTCTGAGTTCCCTGCCAGCCAGCTTATTTCTGGTGGTAGACTAGACACGCAGGTATGCTGTCTGGTGGGAGAAGGAAAGGGGCCAGAGAAAGGAAACAGAGTCAGGCAGGCCTTGGCTTGCTTTCTGGCTGGATCTGATCACAGGATGTTAGCAAAAAAGGTCTGCTTTAGCCCATTTCTGCTAGCTCCCTCTTCTGATATGCCTTCCTAGTCAATCTCAGCAGAAGTTTGTGAGCTGGTTCCCTTATTTACCTATCCTGCCTGGTGGTCATTCAGTTTTGCCTTTTTTTTTTTTTTTTTTTCCCCACTTACAAAATGTTTGCATTTGGAGAAATGGGACCAACATTCTTCTTTGACTTTAAAATTCCATATGACATAGCTATATTTGTCTGTGTGTTCAGATAGACATTACGGCTTTTGTGTATGTTACAGAGAGTAAAATGGCTGTAAGGAGACTGGAGCTATACATGACAGTGAAAATTTAGCTCAGAATCTTCCCTCCAGTAGACCAAAAAGCATAGCATCAGAGTTGAGATTACAAAAAGCCTTCTGTTTATGAACACAATTCATTCTTTATTATGTTCAGCATTGATCTCTCACAAAGCATCTACAGGTAAATGAAGGGTTAAGGTAAAATCCCTTCTTCCGTGTGGACAAAGACCACTTTTTCTTTGGAAAGAAAGTCTTTTGCAAGGCTTGAATTGAATTTTCACTGCAAAAAGGATAAAAGCCTTTAGGTCAAATACTGTGTAACCTGGTGACTGTAATGATATGATAAGACTGTGATGATAATGTCACAGTCTGTCTGCTGAATACTACCTACATGAACTACAATGAATATAAGGTTCTGGGTTTTTTTGTTGGTTTATTTAGTTTTTTTAATGCCTCCTATTTTCCCAGACTGCTGTACAGAACCCAGTAAGCTTAGTTTTCATTCCTAAGTAGATGTATCAGAAAATGAAATGAAGTATTAGCTAGAAAACAAACTGCTAGCACTGTCTCTTTGTATATAACTCAGGAAATATTTCAGTTCTTCTATACAGTTATTTAAGCCTTGTGATTGAAAAACTCTAGCTAAAGGGCTAGAAAATGCTCCAGAGATTTTGTTTTGAGGCAACGGATCTGAAATGTTCAAGTTTAACTGCCATTAAAGACTGAAATTTGTTTGGTCCAGTAAGTACTGTTGTAAAAGGAGGGGCAGGAAGAAGCATTTTTGAAAGTTAGCCCTCTTGGTGACATTGCATTAACATTTTAGTGCAGCTGTGCTCCGTCAAAATGTGACAGGACAGCAAGCAGTATTCAGACAAGAACTGCCATACTGGTTCAGGTTAATGTGTAAGCATCTAGCTTTAATGCTAACTATCTCCAAAACCATACATAAGCAATTTAGGGGAAATTTATTATTTCCCTACAAAATATAAAAACCAAACCAGCCAACAAGAAAAAAAAAGCCCCAAAGCAACCTCAAACAAGGAAAACAAAGCCAAGCTCATACCTTCAAAGCGAATTTATACCACCTCGGTGCTCTGAAGTGGCCAGGGGTTTTGATCCAGGTTTAGCACCTGGAAAAGACTAGGAACCACAGCAGGAGTGTATTAACAGTACACGTAGGCAAGGAGCAGCTTTGCTGTGCCGGTGGTCTGTGCTGGGGCCTGCACACTAAAGCACAGTTGTCTTGCATGAGAACAACTGCAGGGGGGTGGCGCTGTTGTATTGTGGTTTGTACTTGTTCCATGCATCAGATGCTGGCCGCAAACTCTGAGATTATTCATTGGAATTGAGGCATTTTGGTTTTAAATGTCATTCTTTCATCTGTTTTTCAAGGCAAGCATTTTAGTAGAGTAGGAGTTTATTTTAAAGAAGTGCTGAAAAAAATATATCTTCATAAGCAAGATGATTAAAAATTGGCCCAAAGAACTGCATTGTTCAAATGCGGAGAATAGCTTATTTCATCTTAAAATAGCCTTAACTTAAGCTAGGATTTATTGCCATAATTCACAGATGTATGATGGATTTAGAGCCATAATTCACAAACGTGTGTCTGGAAGATCCTTCTTGCATTACCAAGGCTGACTGCTTTCACGTACAATCATTTCCATGTAATAATCTTTTAATTTTAATTTAATCCTCAATGCTGTTGCATTTCTATGCTCTTAATCTATGGGACGTCTGTTCCATAACTGCGTTCCTCTAATTTTAAGCAACTGAGAATAGCTGAGAACAGCGTAAGTATTAAAAACTAAAGTTTGGGGGTTTTTAATTCTCTCATCACCAGAAGTATGCATCAGGTAAAGTCAAAATGAATATTCAGTTTATTACCTGTCTATTAACATATTTTGGCTGTTCTGCAATGAAATTACTTCAGATGTCATTTGCAAGCGGACAGAAACAGAACTCTTTATTTCTCTGAATCTGTAAAAATAACATCATTATTAATTTTACGTGACGATGCACATACTACTGTAATGTGTATTATCAAAATAAAAGGATTTGTTAATTTTATTGCTGCGTTTTTTCTTTTCTTTTTGGTAGAAAGAGACAGAATGGCTTAATCAGTTTATTGTGCTATTTTAAAATTCTGACTTTTGATTTATTTTTTTCATTACAGTGGGAGAAACTACAGATGACAACAAGTGAGAGGAGGAAAATAGTTTGTTCGGTCACATTCCACGTAATTGCAATTACCTGTGTTGTTTGGTCATTGTATGTTTTAATTGACAGAACTGCTGAGGAAATTAAACAAGGCAATGATAATGGTAAGTATCTTCTACCTTCCTCAGTCTTGCTGATAATGCAATGGATGGCTTTGAAAGGCAGGTATGTAACCAGTCACATTCTGTTCTTAAATAATAGCTCACTGATACATGGCTACATCAATTGCTTTAATGCAGAAGTAATGAGTGCATCAGTGTTAAAAGCTTGTTATGCCCTGCAGAGAGACGTCTGCTTAGTGTAATCATTGCCATGGCTTAACTAGCCTGCTGTTTTTTCTTAGGTTAATCTCCTATTATCTAGAGATTTCTGAAGTTCAGACAAAAAGCTGAGTCAAATTCAAACAGCTCAGTGCAAATTCAGGTCAAAAAATAGTGATTTGTTTATATTACCCACTTGAATCCTGATATCCTGTAAAACACGATAGAGCCTTTTCCTCAACAAGCTTCCTAATACAAACTTCCAAGAAACTGTATTCCAGTTGTGTTAGTCCTCCATGTAGGACTTACGAAATATGGAACGCCATCCCTGCATCCTTTTGAATAGAATTTCACTGTGAATGCCAGTTGCTTTTATTGTGAGGGTGGCCAAACACTGAAACAGAGAGGTTGTGGAGTCTTCATCTGTGGACATACCAAAAACCCAACTCTCCATGTGCAGCAAAACATGTATTTAACACAACTAGGTTTCTTTGTATCCTATGTGGAAACTGTGTTCCAAACTGAACTACTGTTTTCCATTTCATATCTAAGTCTGTTTGGTCTTCAATTTAGTCTTAAATATGATCATGATAATAAAAGGCTCTTGAGTTTCTATCTGAATTAACTTTAAGCGCAGTAGAAGGACAAAGGTCTGTAGCTTTGTGCTATGCTCTGAAGTTAACATGGAAAACAAAACAGGCAGAGCTTTGTGCTGTGATAGATAAATGTTTGATGATACTCCTGACGCTTGCCTTTCTTCCCTACGAGAGGAAAATATGTAACAAGCCTCAGTAACTCACAGACAAATGTATACTATATAGTTTTGCTTTGCCTTCTTTCCAGATGGGTAACCCTATTTTTCATCTCTCAAAAAAAATGGCCCTAAGGACAGGACTAGGAATGGCTTTGAACTTCTATTTACGAGTACAACTACGTGATCCTACTCATTAAGAGGGGGAAGGTTTTTCTGTGGCTTAGATGAATTTACACAACAAAACAGACGACGAGTTTTTGTTGTTATACAGAATGCATAATGATCATATTAATTAATTCCTGGTAGGCTGAAAATATTTATGATTTCTGTAGAATTCAGTGCCTGCCAAATGTAACGGGTGATTCTCCACACTGAAAAGGGGACAGAGATACACCTTGAAGCTACTTGAACCACGCAAAAATAAGTTTCTATTGAAGAGAAGTCTTTTGGCACCATGTTGGCAGGGGTGGTACTATTACAAAATCAAACCTCTAGGAGGAAGAGGACAGGGGAGAGCCATATCTGTAATTTGTAGTTTTTTCTCTTCATTCTCTCTCTTTAAGTGGGAAATGCTGGGAAAAAGACAGTGAACACAGGAGGAAAAAACACTTTATAAACATCTTTAGAGGAAAAAATCTGAAGAGCCTGAGCACTAGTACTGTTTGTTAATATTGTGTAAGTTTAAAAATCTCTTTTTAACAGTATCTCAAAATATTTAAAGGGATTTTTTTTTTCTCCTTATGAAAGCATATGATACAAATAAATGAAAGCGTAAACCTCTTCACTGGTAAAACTGTCACTGGTCAATAGAAAGGACAATTTAAAATCTATTTAAAGTATTCTAGAATTTATGTGGCACCACTGGTAGGGAATCAAGTTTCACATAAATTTGCTCTGCATGAAGAAGCAGGTCTGAGCTTTACCTCTCCTAATAAATCTCGAGTTTGTTAAAATACAGCAATTCTGGAATATACTGCATGATGCAAATTCACTGTGCCATACCAGTTAAGCTATAAATGACACTTTCTGTATAACCACGGATGAAGCAGCAGCAGCACATCTTTAACTCTAAGAAGTGGAAGAAACTCTGAAGGAAAATGGAGCTGTTTATTCAGCCTCTTTCTTCTGAGCTCAGCACTCCAGCTGTGACTTGCCGATTCCAAGTGTCTTTACCCACTGATAGGCTTAGTCAGATGCTAACTGTACTGTTTTCACAGTAAAGAGCAAGAAAGAGACAGTGATATTTAAACCCAATTATTAAAGGGGAAAATAAGAGAAAGAACACATCACTGGATATGACACCTTGGCAAAGTGTTCTTTGTTACTTCTTCTGATTCCAGGAAGAGAGGATTGAAGAAAGGTATGACAAACATTTTGTGAACGAATTTAACAAATACATAAGGAGTTGTCTCTGGCAAGTTCAATTAAGTAGAGTAATAGCGGTTTAGGCAGATACAAAATGATTTTCAAGGTCTTTGTATGCTTTCATTTTGCTGCAAATTGAAAAAAAAAAAGGCTAGCACCATCACTTAATAGATTGTTACTATTTCAAAGTACTGCCATGACAGAGAAAACTACAGTTATCAATGTTATCAAGCATTATACTTTCTTTGTGCAAGTGGCCTTTCATTTCTTGTTTGACCAAATTGTGGTGAAGTCAGTTAAAAGTGGGAGGCAGATGTAGTTTCTTGGCTGGCCAAGGGTATAGGAAACTGCTGCTATTTTCTGCTTGAGTCACAACTGCCCCAATAGCATGTACATACCCGGAATTCTTAGCAAGTAAGTGGCTTATTTGCAAAATATTTTACTGAAACTCAGTGCTTGCTATTCAATTTATAACAACAGTAATTTATATAAATGTTTTATTTTAAAGGTGTCCTTGAATGGCCATTTTGGACAAAACTCGTTGTGGTGGCCATTGGATTCACGGGAGGCCTGGTCTTCATGTACGTGCAGTGTAAGGTGTATGTTCAGCTGTGGCGCAGGTTGAAAGCCTACAACAGAGTGATCTTTGTTCAGAACTGCCCAGACACCACCAAAAAACTGGAGGACAAGAACTCTTTGTGTACTCAGACCTCAGACATCAAGGATGCAGTCGTGGTGCCAGTAGCACAGACAGGTACAAACTCTCAGCCAGAAGATGAAGAAATGATGTCTGAGGTCATGCCAGTTTGACCGAGGCAGCACTGCTTCTTCCTTGCAGAATAAGGTGTAGTGTTTTCTACATTACAAATGCTGAAAGAGAGCAGAAATGACTGTGCATTTTTTTTCAGTTAAAAAGAACAAAAACCACATAAAAAACAAAATCCTACAAGGAAAACGGTTCCAGCAAAGCAACTTGTTACTGTATGGAATGTGACCGTTTGTGAAGTAGTTCCTCAACTAGTCAGCAAGTGTAGTGAAAGTGGAAGTGTAGAAAGTGCAATAGAGAACAGGTTTAAGAGACAATGCCAAACCAATGTGACAACAGTACTTTCTTTTCTTGGTGGTTTTTTTGTTGGTTTTTTTTTTTTTTTTTGGTTTGTTTGTTTTGTTTTGTTGTGTTTTGTTGTTTGGGTTTTTTTTATTTAAATTTGATGGCTGGGAAAGTAGGAACAGACCTGATAGAATCATTTTGTTTACAGAAAACAAAAACCTTTAATCTGTTTACTACTAAGAGTTGTGTATTTGCTATTTATCTTCTTAAAGATACACTTCAAGAGGGCACCAATCAAGTTATATGCATTAACTGAAGCAAAGTACAAAGAGCTGTATCTCAGTATTCACTCTCTAAGCCTCATATGGTAACGCACATTCATGTGACTGCAGTGGAGCCTGAAAGTTTGGGCAGCTGTGTCAACTGAGGATATTTGAGACATCTGAAGGGTAGTATTTGAATATGCCTGAGTTTTTGAAAACTAAGCAACTCCAACCAGTATAAATTCATGTCTCCACAAGCTACAGATATTTTTTTAAGTATAGCTGTCTGCAAAACAAGAACAGGAAGGAGAGAATGCGTAGATACCTATTTAGAAGAGCAGCTCAGCTGGTCATTTTCCTTTGTAAGAGGGAATTAGACATAATCTGGACACACAAAGATTTGAGGCAGAACTATAAATGAAAAAAATGCAGTTCAGTGCAGAACCACACAAAAGTAAATAGCATATTATCAAAGGTCTGAAAAAGGATGACACACAGGGAAGATGGAAGCCAATTTTGGTTTTATTTTTGAAGATTCATGATACAGAACAGTAGACGTAATAGAATATACCTACGTATTTTAACGGAACATTAGCTTTTATCTCCTTATTCTGAAAAGTTAGTTTTTATCTTCCTGACTGAAAAAATAAATCAATGGTTTCCCTCTGTACAGGTAAACTTGAGGTGTTAGAGATTTACAGTTCAGTTAACTTCTTTGTGTTTTGAACATCCTCATATAAAAATGGAGTGTGAATAGCATTAAAAGGTGCAATAGATAAATGAATGTAGATGTAATACTGTGTCCAACAGGGTGAATTATATATAAAGAACCATTTTTGTGATTCACTTCTCATATCTGTGATGTTTACCATCAGGACACAACAGCAAGTATTGACTTGGAGTGGTTACGTACTGGCATGGACAAGTCTGAGGCCTGAAAGTAATGTATATTTAAAAAAAAAAACAAAACAAAGATTAAAGTTCTTTACCTTTTATTTAGGTAAAGAAGGAAAAGCAAACAAGCAAATAAAGAACTAGAGTAAAGAGGATAGGAAAGGACAGGTTCATTCAAAGGGGGAAGTCTGCCACAATTACAAGTAAATAGACTTCTACAGAAGCCTTGGTAAATTTCCTCTTTACACACTCAAATATCTATAATTAACTAACAGAATCCATCCATTCTTGCAATTATCCAGGGCGCTGGGCCTAAGATGCATTAGAGTTCATGTATTAGGCATTCCTTTGTGAATGTGTTTACTGGCTTAAGGCTCAGGGAACACTGGAAGTGGCAGTATTAGCAAGAAACATGTCTTTTATCAGACCATTATGTTCTTTTATATTGGAATTGCTCATGTAATTTTGCTGTGACTAAGTGATTGTCATCTGGCTAGACAGAACACAAAATCTTGGGGCTTGAACAGGCCCTCAATACATACTAATATTTACTGTAAGTTACTCCAGGTGAGTTGGATTAATGTTTAAGCTTTTTCACATAACAACACACACTTTTCATATAAAATAACTTTCCAATTATACAATTTCAAAGTAGAATTATAGCAGCTTCTCATTTGAAATTACAAAGAAGAGTAACCAAATCATTTCTCTGTTTGTAATTGTGGAGGAGAATTCAGAAGGCCTTCGGAAAACAATGACAGTACTAAGGAATGCTTCATAACTGCACATGTTTAAAACAGCCTGCAAAGGCATGGTTTTCAAAAAGTGTAAGTTTACTTTCTAAAAAGTAGATCTTAAATCTGAAGTCAGACACTTAAAATTACTAGCTGCATCTAAATGTTTGGGATGATGTTTACAATAAAACCTGATGAATCATAACAAAATTGACTGACAAGGAACATTATTATGGAAGATATACTAACAGCTTTATAAAATAATCACAGATTTTCTTACAAAGTGACAGTAACCCTGCTTCCTTAGCCACCTTGTTCTTTGACTTGCTATAGCATCATGACCCCATTTACAATATGTTATCCCCTATTTTGACAGTTTACTAGAGACTAATTCACATTGTTTTTTTTCTTGAATAAGTATAAAATTCAACTCAAAGAAAATACCTGAGGCTTCTGTAGTATCCAACAAGATTACTGTACATTTTTAAAAATATACTGGGAAGTCGGCCACAGAACAGACAACTTAACCTGCAAACTTTTATACTGATGACTTTGACTTCAAAATGCTATTTTGGCACTTATCTCAATTACATGTGCAACCGAGATTACAGTTAGTGAAATACAAGAACAGAGAAAGACTTCAGTTGAAATTCCTCCTCTCCCTTTGAAATATTAATTTGGACAGCAGGAAAAGGAGAGAAATGGGACACTGTCTGCTAAGACAGACAGCAAGTCTGCAGCTCAAAGCAGTCTTTAACCTTTTTAAAGCATTACAGTATTAGCCTGTGCATCCCTTTATCTTCTTAGGTGCACTGGATATTCTAGAGCTTTCAGGGATTTCATGCAGGATTGGAATTTGCTTCTGAAGCAGGATGCTACCTCTTCAAGAGGGCAAGGAGCTATTCACACCACCATGCCTTGGATACAGGTCTGCATGGATAAGGTGCACAAATACAGACACCAGACTGCTGCTTACCAGCCAATGTTTTTTCATTCCTACACAAAGCACAATTTTCTCTATCAATTTAATAACCACAGGATTCTATGCTGCAAAAAACAGTATGCTGAAAATTTTAAGGTACATTCTAAGACCTTTTAATGAAAATTACATATTAAATAAAGATCCATACCAAACTGCCTGCGTAGCTGCAGTTCATTCTCAGGCGAAGATGCTGACAGTGGAATTTAGCCTTCCACCCACAAAGGCAGAACCTTGCTCTGAGCAGCCATTACCAAGAGCAGCTTAATCTGTATTCTTGTTTAAAAAGTTTTAATGAAGGTAGGTAGGTTTCAGATCAGATCTGGCATTTTAAAGAAGATACTCCTAACCTGTGAATAAACACATTTCCTGTTTTAAGTAACAAGCATTATAAAATTTATTTCAAACTGGCATAAACATACCACTTTTGACTATCATTAGCATTACACAGATTCTCAACTAGTCCAACTGTGCCATTCACACACTGCTCTATCTGAAGGCAGTGTTTTTGTTGTGTAGAAAAAATATAGTAATTTCCCATTACCAGAACAACCTATTTATAATTAATTTCTAATAATGCAATGAAACTTACTCTAAGATGAAAATATTTTACTGTGTATAATATTTGGAACTACAAGTTTGTGTTACTTGTTTAACTCCCTCTCTTTTGCAAAAGAAAAATTGTGGTTGAATGTGTACTGAAAGAGAGAAGATAAGGGAAACAAAAGTAATGTATCTGCTTATTGTTGTGAAAAAATGTATTTGTATTAAACAAATGACCTAAATTGCTGCAGTATTCTACATTTGTCACTTTTGTTATAGAGAGTATCACATGCTGAACATGAATTGTCAAGACCAAACTCTTGCAAGAAAGGTGAACAGTATACTCAGCTGTGTACTTAATACTGACAAATCTGCTAACTCAGAGTGGCAATTCTGGGTACCATGCCTTGGCAGAATGTTCAGAAAAATACCTCACAGTACAAAAACACTTGAAACGAACTACAGCTGTTTAACTTGGAGAAGGGAAGGAAAGCTGTGAACAGGCTTCAACTGCATAAAGAATGCCCAGAAAAAAACCTGTTTACATCCATAGCAAAATGGAAAACTAGTATAGGGATTCGACTGTAGGAGGATAAAAGGAAAAGTTCTTCCTAAGGAGAGCATTGCTTTGGAATGAACTGTTTATTGTGTATGACTGTGGAATGTCCAACACCAGAAAGCTTTAAAGCTGGGTTGGACAGTTAGATGGTTTAAAGCTAATCCCACCTTTGATTGTCAGAATGGATCCTGTTCCCTTTTTTATTATTTGTCGTGGTTTAAGCCCAGCCCCCTTATTACTCCCGCCCCGCTTCTGGAGGGATAGGGAGGAGAATCGAAAGAATGTAACTCCCATGGGTTGAGATAAGAACAGTCTAGTAACTAAGGTATAACATAAATCACTGCTGCTACCACCAATAATGATAAGGGAAATAACAAGGGAAGAGAATACAACTGCTCACCACCGACTGATACCCAGCCCAACCGAGCAGTGATCTAACCCTTCCAGGTGACTCCCAGTTTATATAGTGGGCATCACGTACTGTGGTATGGAATACCTCTTTGGCTAGTTTGGGTCAGGTGTCCTGTCTCTGCTTCCTCACGGCTTCCCCTCCTCCCTGGCAGAGCATGAGGCTCACAAAGTCCTTGGTCAGAGTAAACATTCTAAGCAGTAGCTAGAAACATCAGTGTTATCATAGCTGTTCCCAGGCCAAAAGTCAAAAACACAGCACTTCACCAGCTACTAAGAAGGAGAAAAATGACTGCTACTGCTGAACCCAGGACATTATTTTAAATTTCTACTTTTCCAAAAACCCTAAAGATGCATTATTTTTAATGTAAAGAAATATTATATGTTTGCATTATAAAAAAATCTGTACTTTCAGTCAGGTGCAAAACCAGAGAAAGCATCCTATCTCGATAAATACACAGCGTTCCAACTAAACTACAAATTTAGCTTTCTTAAGAGCATTGTACCCACCTGCCTCATATCGTTCCTTTAGATTGTGGGCCTGGGAGAGAGTGGACTTAGTTTCAAAACTTCACAGTTCTAGCTGGAATAAGTCGTCATATGGCTGCTAAGAACAGATAAATGAGAGAATGTTCTAACACATTACATTCCCTACATCCAAGGCCAACACATTGTTCATTTCACTAAAACTGCCCTAACTAGCTCACTGTGCAAATCAAAGATGTCTTCACAAATCCCTACACAAGACATAATACAGAAGAAACAGCACAACCAAAGGAGTTCTAGTAATAAAGACCTATTAATTTCCATTTCTTAGCATATGGAAAAACAGAGCTAAATTTAGTTTCAGAATTAAAAGATTAGGGGTATATGTCACTGTGCCTTCTTGCTTTGCACACAAATGTTTGAATCTCTTGATGGAGGGCATCATTAGAACACAAAACACATTTCTGTCCAGTTTACTCTCTATATATACATAAACAAGGAAATGTGCTATATGGCATTTACTCACACTCTCTCCTCCCCCTGCCCCACAATAAAATATTGAGGCTGCTATGCATGAGCTTTGCCTAAAAGTTTAAAAAAAAAGTCAGTTAACAAACAACTCAAAGTACTTCATATGGTGTGCTATATTTCCACTGCCTATGACATGGAGCTCAGAAAATAACCTTGGGATAAATTTTACACCATGGTTGAAAACAGAATGATTTCAGTCTGCTGCAGGCTTTGGGCTCTGGGACAAACTTGCCTTTCTATTACTTGCAAATACTTATGACTGAGATTGAGTCACAGTTATCACACTGAATCTTTTTTTAACGGCTCAGAGGTAATATACATGAAAATATAATAATCAGTGCTATTCCAAGAAAAAACAAGTCACAGTAATTTTTAAGTGTGTTAACTAAATTAGGTCTTATTTTAGCAATGGATAACTGCTTTTGAAAGCCACATGGGAAACTGTCCAGCCTTCATGACACAAAGGGTAACTTTTCTCATTTCTTTAGGGTCATCTAGTTCAATAAATGGCATGTTAATTCTTTTTTTCCTTCAGAACTACTATATAGTTACAATGCCTTTCAACCTTGTGCAGTTTATTAATTTGAAGAAATAAGGCTATAATGAAGCATGAATCATTACATCTGTATATGCATATATCTGAGAACACAGTAAACAACATGTTCTACAAAATTTGGCAATGGTTCACAAACAGCACAGAAGTGGAAAGTAAAGCAGCAGGATTTAGATGGGTTATATTAAAAAATAAACTCAGAAAAGAACAACAAACCGACAAAATCTTAATGGCTTTCAGGAGCAAGACTGCTACTTACAGGAGTTGTGAAGAACGCAGTCAAAAGATCAAATCAGTCTAGAAGAAAGTTCAGGCAAAGGTTTTGGCAAAACTTCAAGTACCACTTTACCTGAAGGCTTGCTAGTGTGTTTTGACAGCTGGAGAAAAAGAGGAATATTTCATTAAAAAGAGTAAGTGTGAGAATTTTGTGCTAGTTCATATCCTAGCAATGGGCATTGTCACTTTATGAATTTTCAAATCAGCATGTTACTGTCCTGCTTGACTATATACAAAGTCGAACATGAGCTGACATTAGTAGAATGCTGCCACCTTTCTAAATTTATATAGAAAATGGGTTTACAGTAATGCTGGCATTTGGGTCTAATAACTCAGTTTAAAGTTTATACACTTTTATTTTTCATTTGTAACAGGTAACTAGTTATAGATTAAACTCCTCCTTTTTATGAAAATAAGGCAGTATTTTCAATACATGCAGTTAAGACTTAGGGAACTTGCTTACAGGACCTCTAAAATAAGTCTCTCACCATCAGCTTATTTATAGAATTTCATTATAGGAACTCTGCACAGGATCTTGCTTAGCTGTATTTAAGGCAACAGCTTAAACCGTCATGCATACATCCCAACACCTCATTGGCAAAGTTTCTTACCTTCATAAAACTTCTGGGAAAGTCTGGAAGTCAAGAATAATGAATTTTTACTCTTGCAGAAGCTAGATGATGTACGCATTTTATTGTTATCATTAAATTGTACTCTGACATACACATTTTTGGATCCCAGATTCTGTCCTCACACACGACAGTGTCACTACAGAGATGAGTAAATATGCTATTCCAATCAAAGACAAAAAAATAAAGCAATCACACATAATGTACTGGTTAAGTATCTTCCTTGAATTATTTAAGAATGGCTCATAAAATGGTTCATATACATTGCCTTTTTGACTTTCTGCATCCCATTGCACATACTGGAGTTCCATAAGGAATACTTTGGCACAGGAAAAAACATAGCACACTTTGGCAGAGGAAAAAAAATAACAAATATAATGCTAAGGCTAAGTGCTTCACTGTATGCTTGTTTCTCCACATCAGAACTGTGGAAGTCTCATCCCTTTACAGCCAACTTTTTGGAGCAGATTGGAAAGCCATGAACAATTCTATTAATTGTTACATTAGTTTCCAACACTAAAAAGCTGTAACTTAATCAATATACTGCATACAACCAGCCTTGAGAAGGAGAGTGTTTTCTGAGTTTGGGGGGGGGGGAGGGGTGGGCACTGGGGGTTGGTTGGTTGTTTTTTTTAAAATTCAACATTTGTTTTGTTTACGTAAAAAAAATCATACTGCTACAGGAATTAAAGTCAGCTGGTTCTTTCCAGCTGGGACAATCAATAGAGTAAGTTTCAGAATCAGAACACAAATAGCAACCCAAATGTTACTGAAAGTCTGAATGTAGTTCAGCCAGTTCCTTAGCAAAGTCTTAGCTCTTCAAGGCTGCCTCGAGTAAAAGTACAGCTTAGTAAGTACACTGCAAAGTATAAAAACTTAGAAAGCACATTGTAAAAAACTCCAAAGTTCTTATATAAAAGCAGCTTTCCATGTTAAAGTGTTACTTTTTTGTTTGATTTTTTATTTAAAAGGAGCCCATGTAATTAAAGAAACTTGAATTTTAAATATCACAACTTCACAGTTACAAATGAAAAAATATTGTGATGCAATATCTGACAAATTAAGAATTAAATTCCCATAACATTAATCTTTAACCATAAAAGCCCATCAATTACAGAAAATTATAACAGAGGATTTAACACTGAAGTCTGTAATCCTCAATTACAAATGAACAGAATTTCGAGACAAGTTTGTAAGAATACAGAACACCACAGAAATACTTCCTGTTCCCACTTTTAAAAGCACCTGCTTTCCAGATTTTAAAGAAAGAGAATAACGATTCACAACTCCTGAGATCATTCATCATCTTTTTCCACCATAGGGAAGAAACTCATCAGCATACAGAACCCTAATAGCTGACTTTAAAGCACAGGCATGATTGGATTATGAAACTGACAGAAGAGATTGCACTATCTTGTCTCAGTAACACATATGAGGCAAAAGACTCCCTCCAGGCCTCTCGGTACCAACACTCTGAGCACAGAAATTAAAAGTAAATCAACAAATACATGGCTTTTTTCCCTTTTTTCTTTCCCACTGCCACATTAGTATTCTGCAACAAAACTCATCTGGTAAACTGGCACATCATCAACTTAAGCCTAGATTACTTTTCAATTCAAAATGAATATTTGACAGCTGCATATGATTTTTTCTGATTATTCAATATAAAAATGTTCACACACAGAACCTGTTCTTTGTTCATTACTTATGCAGTAGTTCAACAAAGCATTTTAAAAGCCAGCTAAACAAGCAGAGAAAACGTGGTCTTCAAAGGAGAAAATCCAAAAACTCAACAAAGTCCAAATTGTAAACATGTTCTTGATGCATGAATAACAAATATTAACAAAAAAATAGCTTCAAATATTTGACTATCACATCAACCACACAAGCCATAATTACTTTTTTGTAATGTCTTATAACTGAACTGTTTCAAGGAATATAGAACATCTTATTCTTCATATCTTAGTGATACGATCTTTTTTAAAGCATTCACTTGTCATTACTGTGACAAGTAGTTATCTTACTCCTCATTTTCCTTTTGTATTTTACCCAATGTGATGGGAAAGTGACATTTTCTGCAATGTTTCTGCTTAAAATTTCAAAGCACATCAGGTGTTGTATACAAGCAAAAAGTTAAGATGAACCTTCTGAAAAGCAAAATCTGTCAAAGCACTGAAAAACACATACATGGCTTTAGTTCAGGCCAATTACCCTGGCTCAGCTTCTGCCAGAATTATAATCACAGAATGATTTCAGTTGGAAAGGACCTTAAAGATATCTGGTTCCAACCCTGCTGCCACAGGCAGTGACACCTTCCATTAGACCAGGTTGCTCCAAGCCCCATCCAGCCTGGCCTTGAACACTTCCAGGGATGGGGCAGTCACAACTTCTCTGGGCAACCTGTGCCAGTGCCTCACCGCTCCCATAGTAAAGAATTTTTTCCTAATACTTAATGTAAATCTCCCCTATGTCAGTTTAAAGCCATTGCCCCTTGTCCTGTCACTACATGCACTTGTAAAAAGTCTCTCTCCAGATTTTCTGTTGGCCCCCTTTAGGTACTGGAAAGCTGCACTAAGGTTTTCCCAGAGCCTTTTCTTTTTCAGGCTGATCAAGCCCAGCTCTCTCTGTCTTCACAGGAGAGGTGCTCCAGCCCTCTGAGCATCTTTGTGGCCCTCTTTCTGGACTTGCTCGAGCAGGTCCATGCACTTCCTGTATTGGGGCCCCAGAGCTGAAACGCTGAACTGCAGGTGAGGTCTTGGCAAACTTCCTGAGGGTGCACTCGATCCCACTGTCCATGTCACCAAGAAAAACATTGAACAATGCCAGTCCCAATACTGATGTTCCCCTGAGGAGCATCACTCGTCACTGGTCTCCACTTGGACATCAAGTAATTTACCACAACTCTTTGAGTGCAATTATCCAGCCAATTCCTTATCCACCAAATGGTCTACCTGTCAAATACATGTCTCTCGGGTTTAGAGACAAAAATGTCGTGTGGGACAGCATCAAATGTTTTGCAACGGTCCAGGAAGTTTAACACCTCAAGTTTTATATATCAAAAGCTGAATACACTGGTCAATTTAACCAAGTTAAAAAAAATAGCAAAGCCTGACCTGAACTTCGGTACACTTGACTCTAAAACACAAACACAAAGCAGTGATGTGACAGTGTGGAGATATGGCTGGTATCAGAGGATAAGACCTCTAGCCAGGTTTAAGATTTATGGTCCATCTGAAGATGCATCAGATCATTCACACGTTTCAGAACTGTTAAATTTTTCAGGTTTCTTCTTCAGATTAATTTAAAGAGAAGAACAGTTATTTCTGTATTACCACAACAGACTGGTTCTCTAAAACAGGAGAGGATAGCACAAACCTATTTAGTAAAGAGCTAAAAACTTAATATAGATATTAACAGAATAACACTCATCGGTTACACTTACTGCACAGCTAAGAAAATACACACTTAGAAAATCTGTAAAAGAAATCCGGGAGTCCACATATCCTACTTAACATGACAATGCCTTGTTGTTTAACACACAGAACTGTATTGGGGATTGAGTACTAGAAAGATTATCCACCAGGAATAATTATTTCCATGTAATCTACAAGCAGCTGAACTATGACTGCTACAAAGTACACAGACAGTGCATCTGAACTGCGACTTCTGTACCCAGACAATCTAATCCACACTAAGAGATGTCCTACTTAATTCCTGGTGTGAAATTAGCCCTGGCTTTGCCCCTACCCTTTTTTTTTTTTTTAATTTATTTTACAGTTTTGTGAGATTCAGCTAAGAACCTTCCTGAAAGACACATTTAAAGGCATCTAAAGACTTGCTTCATAAAGCAAGGCTGCTATTTAGAAGTCCTAAGCAACTCACTTTAAAAATGCAGAGATTTCTCAACAGAGGGGGCAACAAAGAAAGAAAAAAATGGACAAAAGATATTTAAAAACAGACTGTAGGGACTTCAGTTGGCTTCTGATCTGAATTCTTCAATATGGACTAGTGAAGACAGTATAATTCTCTCAAATTCTCTTGACAAAACATAAAATACTCAATACTTTATTGAAGTCTTTCCAGCTTTCTATGTTCCTGACACAGATTCTCAGGACAGGTACAATATAAGAGTTCTTCAGAATTAACTGATTCTCCATATACCTCATATTCTGCATATACATTTCCACCAAGTGGGAGACCATTTCTTACACCCAAGGTCAGTGTTCTGGATTTTGTGAGATGAGGCCTACTACTGCTCTCCACAAAATTGCACACAGCTAGAGGCATCCCAGCCACCACCCCACAAGTGATGAATAAAAGTTGACGCTAGGTGGCCCTACTGTTTACCAGCGTACCTGCTATTTATATATATGACATACACTCTTGCTATTATTAAGAAAATCTGCTTTGTCAACTCAGGAGCCTGCATCCTAAAATGAAGGTACAGTATGACAAGGACACAATTAAGATTTTAAGTATTTACTTATATTCAGATTTTTTTAATTAATAATATACAGCTTTACCCAGTAATATACTGTTTACTCTTTACCATAGGTACACAGTGAGCTCATAAAAAATGTAACTAGAAAAGCCTTTGCAAATATCGCTAGAATTTATTCCCGTTTCTAGTGATCATTACAACAGGTTTCTTACAATGTCCTTCAGCTCTTTCAGCTCTTGAATCAGCTAGTGTTCACTAGGCCACCTCTTCTGCTTTATTCAATTCTTCTTTAGTTTCCACATCTGCCACCTCAGGGTTACTGCAAGCAGCATCCCTAGCTGAGAGCTTTTTCATTTTGATGTTTGGCAGTTTCCTCAGATCACCATCCCATTCTCTTAAAGAAAAAAGTAATGAAAACCCATTACCAATAAAACCAGCAAGAAGTAATGTGACAGAGTTACTTCACCTTTCTTCAAAAAACATTAAACTCAAGTGAGGCTGCTTTTCTAAATTTTACTCAGTCCCTGAGTATTCATTCTGCAGTATGAATAAGGACCAATGTTTTCACCTGATCTGTACATCACAGCACCTGCAACTTCTCTGTGAAGAGTTCAATGCTTTTAGATTTGACATTCTCAACAAAAAATATGATTCACTTTATTCCCACAGACTGTTTCCTCAGCTACTTCAGGCTGCCTGCTTTTTGATTTCACAAACTAAACTCCCAAACTTCTTTTTCATTGCTTACACTGGAAGAGTTTCTTCATCTAGATGTGCAATTTGCAGAGTTAATACCACACATACATAAAGTCCTTCATTATGATTTATGGTAACTGTTAAAATCTTGTAGGACTGACTTCAAGAGGACACAAAATGTTGGTAAGCATTAATTCACATAAGTATGTTATTTCAAAAGGCTGCATGAAGGAGGAAGGGTTCATTTATATATGGCAAGTCAAATCCAGTACTCAATTAATGGAATGCCTTCTTGATCACAGTAAGTGCACTGCATAGGTTATTTTTCTCAAGGGCAAAGCCAGTATTTGCCAATTAAGAGATAGACACATTTTTGCTCTACCAAGATAATACAACAACACTTCCATCAGACATCCCAGTAAAAGAAGTCAATAGTGTATTTATAAACACAGCAGCCAGAGGCCTGTTACTTCATTTCATCATCCTCTAAGCATGACTTCTGGCTACATACCACCCCTAGGAGTTAGTGGTATAATGGTATATCTTTACTTGCAACATAAGCATTCATAAGGCTCCTTTTATTTTCCCCTAAAGTACCTCATTTGACAGAGCTGTCAGCAGGGGTGTTCATTCAATCCATGACCAAGGCATACTGGCTTACTGGCCCAAGTGTGCACAGCTCCCAGGTCTTTTAACTGGATGCAAGTCCTCAATTGGCTTAAAATTTACAACTACTGTGTACATACAAATACTTACTACACTTCGAAAATACGACTAAGAACTTAGTGCTGGTTCAGTTACTTAATGGTAAGTTCTGACTATAACTACCTAAAGTCACTATGTTATATGACTAAAGTTACCATCTGAAATCTCATTTTGGTAAAAAACAGTGTAATTCAATTTATCAATAAATTCTTGTCTTGATCCTTAAACATTAACAGTAAATGCTAGGTTTTTTTGTAAATCAGTGAACACCAGAGGTCAGAATTCTAGGTAAAGAGAAAATATTCTCTAAGAATACTGAAAAAAGATACTTAAGTTACAGAAATTGAATTCTACTTTTTGAAGCTTTCTAACCTTACCAATATTTTAATGATTAACTGTCACCAGCACTTAGCTTCTAACAGCTAATAAATGCTGAAATAGCAACAGCATACCTAGTCTGCTTTTTCAGATGACAAATCCTTTGATAGTTTTGCATAAATTCTTTTTTAAAAGGACATATAACATGTCAAATTCAGAAACACTGTTTTCCATAAACAGATTAGTAGTGATAATAAAAAAGACTTACCTGAAAAATTTAAGATGCTTTCTGTTCATAATGTCTGGGATCTCTAATGGGAATGAAATTAAATTCTATTAGATGCGTTACATTATTCATGAGTCTCATTTCAAAGAAAGAAATGTGAGCTAAAGGGCTGAACGTATTATTTCAGAAATTAAAAGCCCGAGAAAATGAGAACTCATTTGAAAGTTTATAAAGCAATATATAAACAGGAAGACTTCTCACTGCTTCAGAAAAACTGAACTCATACCTAAGAACCTGTCCAGATTCCAAATGTACCATTTACTGAAAATCCAACCTGGCAAATAATAAAAAGAGCACGCTTCATTTTCTCTGACACATCTGAGAAATAGCAGAATTTTACGCACTTACAGTTTCCCTTTAGAAAAAGTCCAGTGAAGAAACTAACAATTAATTTATTATTTGATTTAAAAGCATAACTAACATCCTCAACCAAGATCAAGGTATAGTTATGCTAGTTTTTAACAGACATTCACTCACTCACATAATAAAAAGACAATTACACTCCTCAGAACTCACTATAAATATGCACAACAGATATAAGGTAAAATAAGAAAACTTAGTTTCAAAGCTGGCCTAAATATACAGGCCTCAGTCTAAATTAACGAGCACTAAGTGGTCCATAAGTATTTTGAAATGTTTTTGGAAAAAAATTTCAAAGCACTTAAGTCACCACTGCAAGAGAGATTAGCAGTAGTTAGGAAAGTAAATCCGGTAATTCAAGTAAGAAAATGTAACCAACAGTTAAATAAATGTTATGAAATTTACCATGCAGTACAAGAACATATGTGTTTAAAATACAAACACTGGTAAAAGTACAGCAAGATATCAGGTATTTAAATAGCACACATTCTAACACACTCCTGGCAGCTGGGTGCCAAATGCTGAAACATCCTAGCCCTCGCAAGAGAAAGAAGTTCTTCCCTTGTCTCAGGTATTTTACAAGGAGCAATGACTACTTGATTTGCTTCTCGGACACAGCTCAGTGATGTAAACAGTTTGGCAGAAGAGGCACCATGCTAATTTGGGCCAACTGAAATATGTGCCAGCTGAGATTTGTATTTGTACCTTCTATTAAAGCACTGCTCCAACATTCAGTCCAGTGTTATTCTCAAACTAGGATGAAATGACAAAACTTTCAACAGTCAATTGCTTTTTTTGGTTGGGGAAAAAAAAAAAAACAACCCAAAAAAACAAACAAAAAAACCCCACCAAAACATTGTAAAGCATTGATACCTTTTATTAACTTACGAAGATCTTTTTCCAAAGAGAATATTCCAATAGTTTTATCTAGCCTGTCACCCAGGGCTCACCAATATCATGAGAAAACAGGCACTCTGAAGGGGAGAGATTTTGTGACCAAGATTTTGTACTGAATTGCTTTTTACTGCTCTGGCAGTGGCAAAGTTTTTTGAAGTTATGCTTACATGTGTGTTTGCAAACCACACATGCAAACCACAGAGTTGCCAGATTACGAAGAGAACTAGAAACTCTAGTCCTATGCATAGGAATAAAGTAAATGACAACACTAGGAAGAAAACTGCAGTGCAACTAATGTAGATAAACTTCAGGAATACAGAAGTGACAAGAAGCTGCTACCAAACTCAACAACAACACAGACAAACTGAATTTGCCCTGTAGAGGTATTTTTTAAAAGACTAGCATTTACTACGCTTTTGTAAACAGCCAGTAAAGAAGAATTCATTTTTCATTTACATGTATCTGATATAGAGAGCAAGCATCAAATTATAGAAGACTCTCCTAAATGTAAATAATTCATATCATGTAGTCTTTTCATAGCAAATGCATATGCATACAAGAAATAACCAAGTTCAAGAATAAGGGGGAAAAAAAGCCCAACAAATACTAAGTCGTTATAACAGCTCCACTCACTAGTTTTCAGGGACAATAATGAGCTTGAGCATAAAAGCACAGTTTCCAGCTGTTTTCCATTTATCTCCAACCTCTAATTACAGTATCTAGCAGCAACTATTTTCTCTGAATTAATACTGTCCTAGACAGAGAGCAAAACCTGCAGCAGCTGTGATAACAAATAATGAATGATTTGAGCGTGTATTTAATATGTGAAGTTGCACCATGCTCTCTGAACAATTTACTTACTAATACTATAATAACCTCAAATTTTGCTTACAATATTTCTAGATTTCTCTTTATTTTTATGTTGCGCTTGTGCATTTGACATCTTTCTATCTTGTCTTACTGCTTTTTTTCTGTCAGCTTTCCACAAAAGAGTACAGAAAAAATGAAGAACTAAAATTTAAAAGCAAAACCAAAAAAGAGATTTTTTACAACTGAGCTATTTGATGACATTCATAGTATCTATTTCCTATGACCTTTTCACCTTTCTAAGAAATCAAAGATTATGCATGAAGTCATACAGATATTACTGAATTCCTCTGCCACTGCAGGCTGTGAAATTACTAAGTATCACTGACAAAATTTTAAAGCCATTGATTTTCTTTATTGGTCAACATAAACTGGGGGAAAGGGGAGTATGACACATAACCCAAACATTGCTGTGCTTTGTATCCTAACCACAAAACAATGTAGAATTTTAATCTCTTCCATGATGTACTGTTAGAAGGTCTCAATTATACTTTAGCACTAAAGTTCATCACTCAATTCCAACATGCTTATTTATTAAAGCAAAATACATCAATTTCACTATTTTGACTTGATTCTACTCAAAACTCTTTGCTTTTTCCATTTTCATTATCCTTTTGTCTTTCTACTTATTTCACCAGATTACTGCTGCTTCCCTTCAGCCTAGTTCTAGTTATCTAATTTCCAGCCTTTCATTTCTCTTTTTCACATGTAGCCTGTATCTGTGGACTACCTCCAATACCAGAAAATACTTTCAAAAAGAATTTAAGTGTTTCTTCTTAAAGAAGATTATGCACCTTAAGAGGAAATTTTCAACTCTAATGATTATGTTGTGGTTTTCACACAACTGTTCCTCCAAATATTTTATTAGATTATCTGCTGGCATAAATGGCTACCCAAAGGAAGATAAACAGTAATAAAAAAAGTCAACAAGAATATCTGGCATGATCTTACTCAGATTTGTGGTAATTGCCAAGGGGAACGTTTAAAAACTCCAAGTGCTTTCAACTCCTTTGCCCAAGGGGAACAAGAGGCAAAATTTGTTGTGGGTTATGATTTATGCGTATAGAATAGAGCCTGTACAGCAGATTCCAGGATTTCTTCCTGGAATACCTTGATTTTAAATGCAAACTCCAGAAATTTTGGAAATTTCTGGAGTTTTGGAAATACATCAATACAACAATTTCTGCTGCATCATTCTCCCAAATGAAACATTTCAACCTTAGTGGAATGAAAGGTCTCTTTCTGAAGAGGCTTTGGTTTTCTTTAAGTTCATGAACACTCAAGTCCACTCTCTCATGATATGAAACTTGCTGAAGTTCCTCATGCTACTGGTCCACCTTGGTCAAAAGGGGCAAATCAGGCTACAGGTTTACTCCTAACAATAAGTTCATATATTATCAAAAGAATGACAGAGAAAGCTGCATATAAAGATTTCATTGTCACAAGTCCGGGTAATGAAGACCACCTAAAAAAAGGAATTAATTTGTAGAGAAAGTGATGCTGGCTATACTCCACATGAGCAAATAAATTCTTCATGCTGATGTATGTAAAAAATGTGGACACCCACTGAAACGTAAAATAAAAAATACTTCATATATAATTAAGGTCCAAGCAAGCTGCTGAACTGCATCTGTATTTGAGAGAGGTGCGTTAAATCTCACTTTAGTTTAAGAAACGGGTTATAAATGCCTGCACTAAAGAGGCAGTACTAAAATGCACAAAAGTAATAAACGAGAAATCTGAGTCTCATCTCCATCATCTTTTTACTTCTTTTCTTTATGCTGCCCCCTCCCAAAGTCCTCTGCAAAGTATAACTACCTAGCAGTTAGTTAACTCCTTTAAAGAGAAAAATAAAGACAATACCTAGAAATTTCACCTAGATTCTAGCCTTGTGAGCAGGAGGAGGTATGACCACAGGATTATTTGCAATGTTTTTCCATACCCATTCCATAGCCTTCATAGAGTTGTCTTTCACGTTCAATGGTCTGCTTGATGACAGTTTCCCGTGACCCATGCTGTCTGCCTTGTCTACCTTTAATACTGTTTTGTAATTCAATCTGCTCCAACTCAGCATTGAATCGACACATATAACTGAAAGAAATAAAATGCATTTATGCTAGATGCAGTCATGCAAAACTTCTGCAAAACAGAATTACTTTGATAATCTAAGGAGTTATTTTACTAATTGCATTTATTTTCTAAATTAGCCAGAGATGTTTGTTAGATTTGAACTAAGACTTTAATGTTCAAAATGGAAGCTCCATTTAGAATTTCATTTGAATCACCTACGGCATCCAGAAGATTATGGGTTTTTATTTGCCTTTTTGTTGATTTGGTTTTTAAACTTATTTGCATAAAACAAAACTCTCACATTATTATAATTCACCTGCTCTGGAAGACCAGTGTTAAATCTGAGTATTCCTAATTTTTAATTGCTGAATTTCACCAGCTCAATAATAATTTTTAAAGTAACATTCTTCTTTAGCACGTGTTCTAAATCATCTCACAAACACCCAACCAAAATCCAAAAAGTAAGCTCCTATTGCCTTTGCAGTATCACTAGCCTTAATTAGCAGTTTACAGGTTCCATGAACAGCGTAAGAAATGTTTCAGAGCTCCTGAAAGGGAACTGATACAGTACACCTGTGAGGAATACATATATATTATGTTATTTAGTTAGCAGGTGACAAGCCACAGGTACATACATCCAGCAACACAGAAATAACTGAGCTGCTGCTTAGCAGATTCAATTTTGGTATTTCCTGCCCTAAAAATTGACCCACCTCAATACTGTTTAAACTCAGCAAAGAAAATTAAAGAATAAAGAAGTAAGCAGAATGAAATCTCTGCATTTAAATATCAAATAACCCAACTAGCAAATTCACGCTTTTACTACTGTCCAAATAATTTTAGGTCCTTCACAAGCTACAAAAGTGGATATACTTAAATAATAAAGACCTCCAAACACATGACTTACATGAATAACTCTAGTGTGAATATATGCATCTTTCAATATATAATTCACCCCAGTTCCAAAAAAAGCAACTACCTGATATTAGTAATATATAAAAAGTCCTCCTCTGAGTCATCATCACTTTACAGATCTTATCTAAGAACATTATTTTAAGACAAATCAAGCTTTTCAATCCTGTTTTTAACACCAGTCTTACTTTTCAATTAGTTCACCAGCTTCCTTCTTTGTGTACTCGATTTTAGTGGGGTCCAGGTGACTTTGAAACCATTGCAATTTTTCTCCTATAAGAATAAACACCGATGATTACACCACCACAGATTAAAGTTCTTCAAAGCTTTTAAAGTAACACCCATTTTTCAAGATTTTGAATGGCATCATAGACTCACTGATATTGTGTGTATCAGGTATGAAGGCAGCTGTAACAGAAATATTCTCCCATCATTTCTGATGTATTTTATATTTTTTCTTACGGAAAAAAAAAAAAAAAAGACATTACACTTTGCTGTACTCAAAATTAGTGTTTAAAATATCTCTGTATCAACTGCTGAAGATGGAAACCTCAGAAGGCCCCAAGGGGAAGAAAAAACCCAAAACAACACAATGGGTCAGTGAGAGCTCTGATCATCACAATTCTTAAACAGATTAAATTGAAAAGGTAGGTGCAGTGTCAGTCATAAAAGAGGAAAATATTCCAGGTTGTGTCTCAAAGCTTTGAATTGACTTGCTAGCACCACATGTCTGTTAACCTGCATATATTATCCTCTTTTACAAGCAATTAAAAAAACATCGAGACAAGCACAACAAATACATGCACAGATGTACAAAACAGACATTTGGTCTGTATTACACTGTTGTCCTGTACACTGATTAAAGATTAAATTACACTCTGCCTCAAATTCAACCCTGTATATACTACTTGAGTGACCGTCTGGTATTTTAGCATTTCAAAGTCTTTAAAGATTACAGAGTCATTACTGTAGAGAAAGATACCCTAACTAGAATATCTATAAAATTGGTAAAACTTAAAATCTATGCTAAAAAGTTGAATACTGCATTTAGTAATAGACGTTTCTGCTTACCAATGATACTCAAACGCAAAGCTCTGTCAGTCTTCAACCTAGCAGAGAAAAACAGCTATGTTAACCAGGAATGACTATTACACAAATAATAATTTTCTTTCTCCAAAATAATTTTTCTGAAATCACAATGAAAGTCAAGGTAAAGTTTCAAACAGAAATGTGTGCCTAATTCAGAACAGTGTAAAACTTACTCTGCTTCATCTAAAACAAATCTACTTTTTGGTAAAATTACTATCTGAAATTTGCCCAGTTTACAGTTAAACAATTTCTTGGAAGAAACTGGGACACAACACTTCTCTTAGAGGACAGCAAGAGGAATTTCACAGAAGACCTGCACTGTAATAATTTCCTTAAGTATTACTAATATTCTGCTGGTATATTTAATCAAGAACATTTAATTGCGCTGCATCCTTGCAAAACAAGCATACAATGTGAAAAATACCATTCTAGTATCTAATAAACTGGTAATAATTAAAGCTTGTCTGTAGTGAGCACTAAAAATTAATGTGTTAAGAAACCAAAATTAACAACTTTATTAAAAAAAAAATTAAAAAAACATCTCAAAAGTACTTTTAACTCCACCTCAGTTTCTGGTGGGATACTTGAAGCTTCCTGTACTCTAGGGGATGTGTGTACACAATTCATTTTGAGACTGATTTGCATCCTATTCAGCAGCTATCAGAGAATATGAGTTTTCTAACAGGTAATACAGTGCCTCATGTTTTTGTCTTGAAGCTATCAGATTAAGTCTGCAGCAATGAACATTACTGAATGTCACTTTATTTCCAGAAAAGAAAATAATACATTGCTGGGATAAGTATGAAATTTGTCACTGGAAAAAATATCTTAGCCATCCCTGTTCAGTGTATATATGCCAAAGACCTCTGATATTATTATTATCATCATTGTTGTTATTATACAGTTTAATAAGAAAAATGATAAGGAAAATCATAACTGGTAGTATCAACAAAGAACAAATAAAGCCAAAATCCAACACTTCAAAGCTAATGTGCTCCTTCATTGAATTCCTTGTATTCTAAACTAATAGAATTTAATAAGCATTTTAGAGCAAGTGAAATAACTCAAAGCCTAGCAATCTGTTACCTGTCACAAAAATTTGGATCGAAAGAGAAAGCCCTACTTTCCACAGACAAACATACTTGTTTCACTTGACCACAAACCTACATTACTGAAATAAAGATTAGCTTTTTCAAGAAGTATTTAATCTTCTGAAGGCTGTCTAAAATCCACTTTAAAGCAAATGCACAGCATGTGTGAGCTGCTAAGAATTCCACTAGCGCATTCACGAAAAGCCTTTTCACTTTTATAGATATTCTAGCATCTAGGATAAGCATTTTTAATGCAAAAGTGTATAGAAGCCAAGCATAGGGTTTGAGTTTTATCACACCTGCCAAAAAAAAAAAAAGCAAAAAACAAGCTGGTTGATTTAATTAAAAGATTATAGTGTTAAACCATAAATTACTCTTGCTCCTGTGGGTTAAGGACAGACCTGGATAAGACTATGTAAAAAGAAGCTGGACTTGAAGATGCCTTCAGTAAAAATTGTGGTAGGTAGCCTACAGAGGGCTTACAGCATGGCGTTTTGCAGGATAACAGCAACCAAGAAAAGGACACATATTCCACACAGTGGAACTCCACACCAGCAGTCTTTGCTGTGAACCTTGTATGGCAACGCAGCCAGCTGAGCACATCTGCAAAGCGTTGCCATGGAGAAAACTACAATGCCACCTAGAAAAGCTGCCTGATTAGAATCATAAATCATGTCATGTATCTATGCTTTAAAACACTACAAATTACCATTTGCACCTGCAAGGGTCACTAGATCAGTTATTTATCAAGGCAATTAAGTACATAACCCAGATTTTTTCCTGTAAGAAAAGCCTTCAGTTTCTAGGTGTACACAATTTATTTCACAGTATGAGAAACAATGAATGACAGGATCAGATGTTGCCTTCTTGTGCATTTCATAAAAACCTCACCTTGATGACTACCAGAAGGCAGCAGTATTAACAGAGAGGCTAATCAAATAAGGTAAGCCAAAGAAAATGCTTCTCATCTTCTTGTAGGCAATCAGTAACATCTTGTGCTCATGCCAAAGTGGGGGTGAGCACAAGGATACAACCTTGTGGCAGACTGTTGCTTCTTAACGACTAACACGACATATTTCCTCATTTTGTGTTTCAGGTTGCTAAATACCTTTGATATTTCTCCCTACACATGTCCTTTTTTTTGTTAGCTTACACTCCAATCAGTGGCTTGGTTAAGCCTTTTAGGATACTTCAATATGAAAATCCCTCTTTAAGAATTAAAAATCCTGATTTTCTTGCAGACATTTCATTTTCACCTCCACATAAAATCTGCAAGAGAACATCTCAAATCACTGTTACAAACAAACCTATTTCACTTCTGTCAGGATGACCTTGTACCATTTTTTGACATTGAAGGATAGCAGTGCATTGTTTATGTGAAACTGGAGGACATATCTAGCCTTGGATCTTGGATATAAACCAGGAAAACTGATGTTGCAATCAAGAAGGCTATTCCAATAGCACAAAGCTCACCAATGATTGAAACTTGGCAAAGAACTTCTAGGGAAAACCTCATTAAATGACCACTGATGACCATCAAAGACCCCCATAGAGCATGTGCAGCGATTAGGACAAATGACAGCAAATATTATTACTGTATGTAAATTACTGATCAATTGTCATGGTTTAAGCCAAGCCGTAAATCAGAACTACGCAGCCTGCTCGCTCACTTCCCCCACGTTCCTTCTCGCTCCCCACCTCCCACTGCTCCAGGAGGGATGGGTAGGAGAATCGAAAGAATGTAACTCCCACGGGTTGAGATAAGAACAGTCCAGTAACTAAGGTATAACACAAAATCACTGCTGCTACCACCTGTAATAATAATAATGATAAGGGAAATAACAGGGGAAGAGAATACAACCGCTTACCACCTGCCAACCGATACCCAGCCCGACCAAGCACTGATCTCCCCTTCTGGGTGACTGCCCCCAGTTTACATCCTGGGTATGACGTGCTGTGGTATGGAATACCTCTTTGGTCAGTTTGGGTCAGGTGTCCTGTCTC